>VRMD01001788.1:0-15410 GCA_009872375.1 Sminthurides bifidus | reverse complement strand
GCAACCTTCCCCATATACCTTATGTACTTGTGAATGAACGAGCACAGTATACAAAGTGCACCATCGTATCTCACATTAGTGAAATTGCAGGATGGAAACTCTAATCAAAACAATGCGCTTGACTCCGTGGTGACAGCCGCTTCAGGAACCTACAGTATTTGCATCCCAGCTAGACCCTTAAGGTCCCCGTAGGATCACACACACCAAATAGTCGCACATGGAAAACAACTACTGCTCTCATCAGCGCATGCTGAAAAAAAGGCTTCCTTGAAAATTCAAGATCAAGTGCTTGCGCTCGCATGCGCTCTACATTGACGTAATTCCTTGAATTGTACAAAAACTCACACATTTAGCACTTGCACACTTGACACGTCCGTACAATGGAAGTTATGTCGCTCTTCGTAAACGGTCGCACAACATGCGATGGGAGATGACTCCTATGCATCAAAAGGTGAAATTCATCCCACGGTTTCATGAATGTTTTTTAGCCACTAGCAACCGCTAATGAAGCTAAAAAGCTACCCTTTGGTCTAGGAGTACAATCCATTGTCTCATCCTGAAATCATTCCAGTCAACTCTTCGGCTCAGTTTATTCAATTCTTCACTTCCACTGGTGACATGTACGTTTCGTGTAAAGTTCTGCCCACTCAGTGTAAAGTGGCCGCAAATTTTCCTGCAGCAGTCCTATTTGTCGGATTTATTCAATACCCGGGCCTGCATAAGTGAATATGGGTATCCTCACAGATATCCTTACTGCTCTTTTATACATAACCTACGATAGGAAGGGGGGTAAGGCAATAATTCTTCCCACCGACCAACTACATATTACTGATATTAATCCGTACAATGAGCTTAATGGAGTCATAATTACCAAATTGTAGGACCAGGTGAATTTAGAGTCATTAACGACCCAGTTCAAGTAAGTAGGTCAGACATTTACACAGGAGCCTACGTAGTGGATGGACTATACGACATTAACAATGCCATCAGATTTCGCTTGTGGACCAGGTAAGCCACAACAAGTAAATGTAACAGTAAATTGGCATAACTAATGTGATACAGAAACTATGCAATTTGCCCCATGTAAACGGGGAGTCAAAATTATGCCCACCCGTGAAACCCCTAAAAGTGTGTACTGTCTTCAGTCAAAAGATTACACAGTATCTATCCCCTGCCCAAAACTTAAAATGAGGGAAGCTTTTTCAACAGCTAGCCTATAAAAAATATCATTTTTCCTTTCCTAAACTCTGTTTCCACGACCTTACAGAACGAATCTAAAATAGGCGCGAATTCCCATTGAGCAAAGTAAACTACCCTTCTGTTCACTGTTTTGGGAGGTTCAAAATGCATCATTGAATCCTATGAGTCATTCAATCCAATATCAAGTTTACATGATTGTGAAGCCCGAATAGCCGGGACAAGTAACTCAACTTAACAAGTGTTTCACTCGTTTGTTTACCAGAGAAAACCCTATTCTCGCCCACGAAATCATAGTCCACGATCGCCGTAGTTACAGAACCAGCAACTACGATCCAAAAAGAGTGACAAAAATATTTGTGCACGGAAAGGATCACCGGTCGAATGAACAGCGTCTTGACCCAGAAACTGTCTACATGCGTGATGCATACCTAAGATTTGCCGACGTAAATTTCGTGCTACTGGACTGGACTCACTTGGCGCATCGGCAACGGTTTTTCACCAACTACGGGGATTTCGTATCCAAGCGCTTAGCGCAGTTTATTAGGTTTCTAGAAAGACAAGGAACGCCCCTAAGTGCAATCCATCTCATAGGATTATCATGGGGTGCCCACGTTTGCGGGGAAGCAGGAAGTTTACTTGGAGGAAAAGTTTCCCGAATAACAGGTCTGCTGTGAAAAAAGAGCAGCATTCTCACTAAACTTTCTCTCATACCGAAACTAAAGCCTGGCTGACTCGTTTCCTCAGGTTTGGATCCAGCAGGACCTCTGTATACAGGAAGGCCACCGCAATATCATTTTAGAAAAATCTGACGCGCAATTTGTAGACATCATACACACTGATGCGGGCGGATTTCGAGGAATTCACTCAGGAATACAGGAACCTACTGGTCATGCTGATTTCTACCCAAATGGCGGAGACAGACAACCGGGTTGTCCGCCAGTTACTCCTGTTTTCTACAAAGGTTTCGAGTTGATTGAACCCGTTGTTAGTTCTACAAACATTTCCTTGATGAAGCAAGGCTCAACCAGCTTCCCAACCCAATCACCAATTACAGATTGCCGCAAAAGCCTTGCGACAACAGGCTGCTGCTCAAATGCATGCGGAATAATTACTCCTTGAATTTGCATAAAACGTTCCCAATCCTTCATCCGATTACTGTGCTAGTGTGCACCTCTTGTATGTCGATGCCCACTGATGAACCAAACTTTGATTTACTTGTTGTTATTTCGGAAACAGATGTGCCATGTAGCCATGAGAGAAGTGTGGATTTATTCACCGAATCCATCGGCTCGCCTTTAAGCTTCCCCAGCTGCATGGCGGATTCCTGGCAAGATTACTTAAGTCGGAGCAACTGCACCACGCAAAACACTACTTTTATGGGCGAGCATCTTCCCACCAAGTAAGTGAGCAAAGCTACCGTCTTTGAAAAGGAACTGTTACTCATTTACAAAGTTGGAAACTTATTCGACGAATTTACGCGAGTCGTGTTACAATTAAATGCAGAACTCGAGGAGTCTTCTACTTGACTACCAAAGGAAGTCGACCCTTTGGGACTGGGAAGATTATGGACGTAATCCTTCCGAGTATAGTGGGAGGTAGACCGTTCCGTAACTACATTTTCAATATCCGAGGTTTCAGATTGATGCAATCTAATAATGTTGAAGGAATACCGCACATCCACGCGATCAAATGACCAGTACATTACCGTCACGGAGTCCAATTACAGCCCTTCCAACCAAACGAATATCAAATTTTATCCTTCTGCAAAGCCGTATTTGCCTCGAACTTATCCCAATGACGACGTACTGCTTTACAGTCTACAGCAAGCTCTCACGGACTTCGATTCTGACAATGAAACTGAAGGCTTGAAAAGTAGCAACGCTATCAGGCCAAACTAGTTGTGGCTTGCATTCCGAGACAAAATACACAAAAGCTATTTATTCCAAGTCAATTCACAAGCCCCCCTGTGCCATCTGCAGAGACCCAAGCAAACTAACAGCGCAGCGCCACTCGTAGACCTTCATCCATCTTTGTACCATGAATGCACCTCAAGTCTGAAACGTTTGCCTGCACTTGCACACATTCTAGAAACGGTTGTTGTGCCTCATCAACTTTGCTTTCAAAGTTTATCGGAATAATAAAGTATTTTTGTAATTTATTCCAAATTAACTCATTTCCAAATTTCAATAGTCTCAAGGGATTTTTTGTCGAGGACATCAGGGTGGAAATCCTGCACTAGGGTAAGAACAGCTCACTGCGAGTCACGATTTTGGTATCTTCGCTTCATGCACATGTCCATATTAATACGAAACAATCATTACTTGATTAAGGACTAGCCCACATACATCCTTCGACCAGTTACCTTAATAGCAAGTCACAACGCCTTACTGACCCTACACACCTTTAACGTATCATCTTTCATGGCAAGGCATTGCGATAAAAAAAATTCCTCGAAATAGCAATTCAAGCTGGAAATACATAATCTCATCCATGGGGGAAAACTAATTACTTTAAATTGCTGTTCAGGTTTTTAGTCATCCTGGAAGTCATTTGCCAGCATTTGTATTGCATCAACAAAGATGCGTTCAGTTTAACATAAAAAAGCTATTGTTGTTATTCTCAACTTTGCTTCTAAAGTAAGGGAAATTCCTGGTCTAGTTTTGCAAGTGGGTGAACTATTACGAGCATTGGTGCACACGGGTTTAAAAAAAGCATGAATTTCCGCAATATCTTACTAGAAACATGAGCCGGTATGCGCAAACTACACACCTTCCATTGCTCCAAGTGATATCGCCTACAAAGGATGATGGTCATAAAGTTGGCTTATCGTGGAAAATCAAAGAGTTCACCTCTTGAACGATGCAATCCATCACATAGATCCATCGCATGATTCCATCCGAGTGAATGACACAAGGGAAGATAACCAGTGCTACTGCTGTAGTAAATTGCTAGAATCACAGTTTCCAATAATACGAATTCCCAAGACCTTGAAAATTCCCCGGTTACGAAACAGAGCATCAGATACAAAATGAATACGGCGTATGTAAGGCATGGACTATGTTTTAAGATTTGTATTCTACCTGCAGAAGTAAAGGGAACAATATCTCAGATTGAATGAACACATTAGATTCAAAGATGCCGTAAAAGATGGTCTAAACAGTTTTCCCCACAAATTTCACCTAAGGGTTAGCATCAGATATGGGGTTTTGACACAACTGCACTCCGACAGGAAGGCCGAAGCTAGTAGCACACGTTCTTATGAACGTCATTCAAACAATGTTGCCATCGAGGAAATAAAAGAAGAATCTGCTAATGGCACTTGCAAGATTGGTGGATGGCTGCACGTCCGGCAGCAATAAAAACGTGTGAAAATTTAGTTATGCTGAGAAATTTTGTGATACCCAACCCTGTTTTATAAATCCAGCTTCTGTTTTATACAAATCCACAGCCAACGAACGAGTCAGTCCATAAGAACTTAAGCTAGTGTACAAGTAACATCTTTCACGTCTAGTTTATCCAGAATGACGTACTACAATGTGATTCTTGAGATTTGTGAAACAACAAAAAAGTAGCCTCATGGATACTCGACTGGTAAGCACTACATTTGTGAAACAATCGTNCGTCCAGTTTATCCGGAATGACGTACTACAATGTGATTCTTGAGATTTGTGAAACAACAAAAAAGTAGCCTCATGGATACTCGACTGGTAAGCACTACATTTGTGAAACAATCGTGCCGTATTTTGCTGTTGTAATCGATTAGCCCTCCAAGACTACTTGTAATCACACGCAATTGGTACATCTCTAGAGCAGAGGTCTCGGTCAGTAAGAAAAAAACGGTAATTTCAGGCAATCAAGCTATGCAATTTGTTTGCATAAGCATCATCTATTCCTTTTCCTTTCCTCAAAGGTGAACTATGCCTTACATACCCTCTTACCTAACTGACCCAAAGACTGAATTTGTTTCTAGACACCAGTAGCACAGGCTTCTTCAGCTCATGCAAAAAAAGTTCTGAAACTTCCAGGAAGTTCGGGGTCTTGTAGGTCAAAGTTCCTCACGACTAGAAGTTTGCACGACTACGTGAAGTTTTATTGCGATAATGCATTAAGAAAACTAATTTCTGTTTAGATCATGGACAAGTTTAAGCCTCATTTTTAGAAATGTGATACTACGTACAATATTCCTGGTGAGAGGCAAACCTTTGTTTCTCAAGTTTGATGCCGCTCATTTCGTAAGAGAGATGTGTACAATGTAATATCAAGGCATTGAACATGATCACATAACCATGGTGATAGCGACATTCTCAAAATTCTGCAGAGTAGGTGTGGCGAATTGTCTCATTTGACAAGTGGCGAAAGATCTTTGAGGATGCAGTGCATTATAATGCAATAATGGTTACATTGCCCAAGGTTTACAAAACGAGATGCGTTTGATTAGGAATGTGTAAGGAAATGCGTTAAAGCTGATTGACTGCAAAGACGGTAGCTTCGGAGGTGACAGGAACAATCAGAGGTGCATTGCCTTATGTCTCCACTCGTATTGTAAACTTTGGAATTGCGAGTAAATTTCATTACTGAACCCGTAGGCAATCACTCACTTAACCACCCTATAAAGACCTATAGAAAGCTAATGTTAACATGAAGGACTTGAAAAATCACCATTTTTCAACAAAACTTTCATGACGTTACAGTCTTGTAGAAAGAATAAAATACTGACAATTGCCACGGTAGCTGTTACGGGATGGAGAAAAATGGCAGATTTTAATGTGCCGTTGTGATGCCACTCACTGAATCCCATGGCATGAAAACATAGAGGAATTGCCAACCAGTTATGCAGATTGACGCATGCAACGCAATGGTAGACAGTATTCAGGTTATGTTATGATATAAGAAGATGATGAGAGGATCGCCACAGAAAAGGCTGAGAGAGGTTACGCTCGAAGGAGTTGAGATGTGATAAGTGGTGACTCTTTTCGTTTCAGACAAGCCGTGCCACAAGACTACAGCGTCGCCCACCGACCTATCGAACGCTCCTTATGAACGACGTGTAAGGCGAACGGGAGGGTAGCAAAAGGCATCTAACAAAGGTAGTGGTAGTAAGGCACCAATTATGCGGACATGCGAGAAGAATTGGCCTATTGCAAATCTGAAAGCTGCAGCGTATGTTATCCCTGTCGTCAATTTCCTAATCATGTGTCTACGCAATCTTGGATCAGCAAGCTCAACTTGTTTCTCATACCAAGTCCACCTGAATGATTACCTGAATCACTTTCTCAAAGATTGCCAGTAGTTAATTTCCACTCACCTAATCAACCGTACAGTCGCCAAGGATCGTGTCATTATTTTACCGACTAGCCTACCAATAAGTAATCCCGCCACAACCTCTCAAGTTCCTATTTATGTTCAGTGGTATTTTGTGCTCTTCAACCTCTGTGTACCACATCGTGGAAAGCTAACTGCGCTTAATTCACCGGTTCAGTGTCAGTTAACAAACCCGAAAGTGCAAAATCGCATCGGTCTTGAGAAAATCCAACTGCCACTGATACATCAATTCTAAGTGAGATTACGTTCCGTTCCCGTGTGTGAAGCTCACAGAACTTTGTGTTATGAATATTAAAATATGAGTCGGATTTACATCCGCGCCAAGTCTTTCGTTCAAATTTTTGCAACTCTTCTTGGAGTATTAGCATTGCTTCAGTGTGTAGGTAAGTGAGATGGACAGTGGAGCGAGAGGAAGGGAATAAAAAAATTTCAAATGCATTCAGTTTCCTCCATCGAATTGCACCCTTCTTACACTTTTCTTATTCGCTTTCAGCGGCTGACGAGGAGTACCGGGTTTAAAAATGACGAGAATCAGGTGACCCGTTCACGAGCTGGATTCCTGAACAATGGAGAAATTCACATCAGGAATTACATCCGTTTCCGGCTATGGACAAGGTATGCGCTCCCACGCAGGGAGTGCCAATATCTCGTTACTCACGTCTGAGTTGATGCGTGTACTCTAATCATTCGTGGCTCACACCTATTTCCAGGAAGAATCCGATTTTCGCCCAAGAGATCATGGTCAACGACTTGAAATCTTTTGGAAACAAGCCACTACAGCTCGAAGCGACTAACAAAAATTTTTGTCGGCGGTCTCAACCATCGGGCAGACGAGCGGAGACTGAATGAGTACACAGCCCAGCTTCGGGATGCTTACTTAAGGTTCGCGGATGTGAATTTCATAGTGGTGGATTACGGAAATCTAGCCTGGAACGTTTTATATTACACAACGGTCGGTGGAGTGGTTTCCCGCCGACTTGTTGACTTCCTCATTTTCCTCGAGGAAAACGGAACAAATTTGTTCAAAGTGCACATCATCGGACACTCCTGGGGGTCGCACATTGCCGGTAACGCGGCGAGGAAACTCAATAGTGAAGTTGGGCGCATCACAGGTAAGAGCTCAACATTCATGTTCCCGTCCTGCCATGGGCAGCCTCACGGCACTCTCTCTAGACCGTTTTCAGCGTAGACTTTAGTATGCACATTAAAAGGGACAACAGCGCTCTATTTTACGACCCATTTCAAGAAACGTAATGATACAAGACAATCTGCAACATCTAACGTAACTATCATCACTTGTTCAGTTCTACAATCACGTTCTAGCACTTATGCCAGTACATGTTTTCAGGTTTAGATCCAGCCGGACCTCTTTATCGGTTTGTGCCAAATCAGTACCGATTGGATAAATCTGATGCACAGTTTGTTGATATCATACACTCGAATGGAGGAGCTGGCTTGGCAGGAATTGGGGGTTTTCTAGGAATTACTCAGCCATTAGGTCACGTAGACTTTTATCCTAATGGAGGTGCTTTGCAACCTGGTTGTCCAGGAGGGATTCTCAGCGTTTCCGAAAGTAAGTCTTTCAACCAGCTATGCGGAATATTTCTTTCCCTTCCCTTCCCTTCCCTTCTCAACAAGTCCTTGGCTTCCCCAACTCTGCGGTATCGGTATCCCAGTCCCCTTCTCTCGCCATACAGTTCGCCTTCACATGATCACAAACTCTGTCACCTTGATCCAATTTAGCCCGCGATTAATTTGTCTGTGTCTGTACGCAGCTCTAGTGCCATTTTCAGGCTTGTATTACTTCAATTTTTGAAAAACGAATTCCGGCTATTTTCTACTAAACTTTGCTTGAACTTTCAGCAAGTTAATTGATTTACTACTCTTCCGCCAAAATCCAGTAAATTGCCACGAGCGCTGCTAATTTGCTAATTTCTTTCATTTAGACTTTCGATGTAGCCATAAACGAGCACTAACGTATTTTCGGGAGTCCATTACCTCACCCTTGGCATTCCCGGCCTGCCGCTGCTCTTCGTGGCTCCAATTATCGACTACAGACTGTAGCTGCGAGCCTAACGATGTTACTTTCATGGGCGAACATGTGCCCACATCGTAAGTTGTAATCACATTATAATGACTCAATACTACATTCGCGTCGTCTGCCTCTACCCTTTCCACGCTTGCATTATCCTTTCCAAATTCTCTGGCTCTGCCGTTGTAAGCTATGGCACGAGTTCCTTTAATTACTTTAAAAGTCGTCGATGAAAATTTGCTCACAAGATTAGAACTACTGTCTCAAAGTAACATTAGTTACGTAAAACTCAGGTATTTTTAGACTAACCTACGAGAGAGGCAATAGTACAGTGAAAGATAAATTTTACTCAATTACATTATTCCTGAGCTTCGCTGCAGTACTTGTATGCAAGACAAGTAGACGCTTCATAGTCTACTGCATCGTAGCAGTATTTTCAAGATCGGCAAAAGGGAAAATCAGAGGCCCAAATGTTTTTCTCTTTCTTTTGCCTAGTTCAAGTACTTTTTTCTCTTTGGGACAAGAACTGCTGTCCCTATTTTTTCCCAGTCATGGTTTCTGATCATGTAAAATTTAAAAACTATCCTGTATTTCATTTTTGTCTGCCTCTTTAACATAAGTATCCGATTTCAAAACGTCAGAGTGGAAACACTGATCGCATCCTGATGTGTAGCTCGTGTGCATCGAAACGGGATTGTTGTGAAAACCTAGACGTAACCTGAAGGCATTTGTGGCATAGCAGTCCTGGTAGACTTTGTTTTGGAGGATAAAATGCACACTTACGTTTCTTTAATTTCTTAATAACTGTTTTCCTTCCATAGGCAGCATGCTTGAATACCATGAGTGCAACTAAGCTATAAATAGTTTCAATTAAATCAGTTCCGGAAAGTAACAAAACACCGCCTTTATATTCCAGGGCTCAAGGAATGTACTACGTGCGCACAAAAGCAGATTTTCCCTATGGAACGGGTCCAGCTTTTGATGTCGTCCTACCAAGTACGACGAAAGACTCTCCGATGATTATCAAAACCGAAACGCAAGTGCGAACTAGCGATTCCCCCACCTTGCTAAACGTAACGACGTTCACGCCTGAATTTTACCCGAATACCGATGTTCTCAAAGCCTGTATTCAAAAGATATGAAAGGTACAGAGGAATCATCGTGGCGGTGCGCATTAAGCCGCTAGTTGTAACTCAATGCGCAAATAATTTCGCAATCGCAGCACGTACTGTACCATGAGTTTCATGTGTAAACTTCACAAATGAGACTTTTTCCTTAATGGGACTATACCACTCGGAGTTTTCCAAATCAACTCCTAATTATAGACTTGCAGACTGTACCTTAACCAAGCCTTTTGCATATTTCAAGTCACATAGAATACGAATTATTTGGTTGAATGCTGCCGCATCAGAGCGAGTGCTTGCTTTGTTCGAATCAGCCGTTTAAATGTGTTTAGCGATAAGGAAAGACTGCTTTGTGTCCCAATCCCAACTGAAAATGTTCACTTTACACGGCCGAGATTTTGCAATAAATGTTCAACTCGTAACAGAATCGCAGATTGCAACAACGCTCGTTTTGTATGAAAAAATAATTTTTTTCCTATCATTTGCAATGCAGTAAACTTGCTAATTAGGCCACTACAAGTTTCCACTACTATCATGCATACAGCAATGACTCGAGAACTCATTCCAAATACTGCGAGCTTGTAATTTTTTGGCAAGCTAAAAGTAGTGCTTTATCGTAAGCGGAAATCTTATAAAGGTACATAAGCTCAGGGCGTAGGCTTTGGGAACGCTCTAGTCAGGACGAAAGAGTAACCTGTTTCAATGACGCATTATACAGCTTGGTAGTAGCTTATGGGAATGTGGCAAGATCCAATCAAGATTTTCTGGAAGATAAGCTTTGAGTACACCCGGACACGTTTGCATCCTTCTGTAGCAATCCCATTAAGAACTAAATCATATTTCTGGTAGTTAATTCTATAACTGTTTCCACTTTCTGCTCCACGCCTCGTTACGCCTGGTTAAGACGATTCCGGGTAACAGCGAAGCGGTACCTATTACCTGAAACAGTCCTATTCCAGCAAGCTGATAAGTTGATGAATAATTTAATTATCCCTATTTGATGCAGCGGTAACGCACTGTAGAATATCCACATTCTGCTCCGGTAATAGGATGTTATTCTCGGCACCCCTTCCCGTAATTGGTAGCAGTTTAATATTCTCTCATCTGCTCTTGCCTATGAACCTACACGTAAATTCTTAGTAATGAGCTCGCAATCTTCCTTCTTACCTCGACGTAAGAGCTTGGGAATATTCCCACGGCGGCGTTGTGTTCTCCCTCATACCAGTTGGAATCCAGCTGTCTCCGGATGTACAAAATGTCTCCTTTGCGAAAACTCAGCTCCCTGAAACCAGCAAAACATTTGCATGTCACTACGGAGGTAATTCCCAGTCAACACCTGGTGCATTATTATCAGCAATGTCGTGAACTGAATGCACTACTCCTGCGACGAAAGAGAATTCATAATTAAAGTTCATAAATTAATTGTGTCTACTGAGAGTCTGCAAGTCTCAGTTCTCGAGAAAATGCAACTGAAGACTTGCCCCTATTTGCATTACTTGCCCAAATTCCTGTTTACATACCAGCCTAAATTATCGCAAAGTTTAACTCACCGTGAATTTTGAGGGATAAAGTTATACAGAGCTCTTGCAACTCGTTTCTCCGGTGTTTTTTCTCTCCAGCGTGGTCTTGCCGGCTCATCGATGGCATCTTCATATCTATTTAAAGGTATAGGAGATTTTTGAGAGGGTCTAGAAAAGAAAACATGCAGTTAATTATCAATTAGTCAAACAATTCTTGCATAAAACCGAGTTTAATCAAAGGAACTCCGGCTCATCGATGGCATCTTCATATCTATTTAAAGGTATAGGAGATTTTTGAGAGGGTCTAGAAAAGAAAACATGCAGTTAATTATCAATTAGTCAAACAATTCTTGCATAAAACCAAGTTTAATTAAAGGAACGCATTAGTCAAGCTTTATTACTTTGCTATCACCTATCTCAATTTCAGTCACTGTACTACGCCTTGACACTCAAATCTATAAATCCACGTTCATTCATCCTCTCGATTATATAATGCACACCAACTGTTGCCTTTTTCAAGGACAAACTTGAGGTTCATTACCCTTGCTTGCCATACTCTGCTTTCTTTTACTCTTAAGTGTCATCACCAAGGATGCGTTATAAGTTAAAAAGGCGTGCATTCATCATAACTTCTGTTACCATGCAGGCACAAGCTGTAAATCACTTATTAATGAGCAAAAACCAGACCCAAAACTGAGCTTGATTTTCTTCTCTGTGGATGAAGCAAACATAAATGGACCACCTTCTGTCACCTATCACCTTTACCAACTAAATATTGACGCAATTTTGAGAGAAAAATGCATGACTACAACGTAAACGTCTTTTTAGCACAGGTTTTGTAAACTTACGTGAAGTTGTCCGTATGCCTTCGGTTCTCCATGTCCTGAATCTCGGCCAAGAACTTCCGCTGTCGCTGTTCTTCATAGTAGCGTTTCATAGCATACTGTTGCCTTTTACGAAGTTCGTCTTCAGAAATGTAGTCCTTCTCCACCAGTCTGATCGGTGTCTTTGTAGTGTATGTTAACTGCTGACTCGGCATATTTGATGGGCGAAGCTGCTTTGGACCCCAATTAATACGAATAATAATTAAAATTGAGTTTGCTGTCGTATGCCCAATACAATTCCCAAACGCAATAAATCCCTCCAACGTCACACAACAAAACAAACGTTAATAACAAAAAGTCACATAACGCGTCAGCATCGGTTAGAAACTATGCATTGCTAAGCCAACATTAACTAGCTCCATCCATTGAGACAGCAAATGCGCATTTGAAATTATATATGCTCTAATTTTAATTTCTAATTTACGATCCAATTGCCTCGCAGCTCAATGTACGCATGTGAAAACTTGCGTGTCTCCAACTTTTCTTCCACCTAACGCACAATAAGCAATACATGCTCGCAGTATTTCTCCAACAAAATCAAAGGATGCGTTTAAAAACCTTTCATCTCCACTCTAACTCTGCAGAAATCTTCCTGTTGGTTCACTGTACAATCTACCCACTGTGTCAGTTGGAAAGAAAAGGATCCGTAAGAGCACGCAGTGAATTGAAATTCTCGTCAAAATTTGATCTGACTTCTTAGTATCATAAGCATGCCGAAGGGATAGATATCAATAAAAATAAGTTGTTGAGTCGAACTTCACTTCAGTCTACTCTCTGACATATGAAAGAGACGAAATGTGAGCGTGACAAGTTGAATACATCACAGGCACGCAACTACAAAGAGTTATTATACGTCAGTATTTATTGCAAGAAAAGGAAAAAATTCGAAACGTTCGGACAATCCACTGATTGTTTCATAAAATCTCACCTATGTGCATGCGGTGGATACTACTGCAGTGGACGTCTTAAGTACTAAAAGTTCAATTGTGCCTATTCTCAAATTTTTACAATACTCACGGCTACAAATGTTGCTCAATACAGAGTAAAAAACACAAAGCAAGCAATTGTGCATACAAGTACTTGGACTTGCAGTTGCATTTCGCACAACACGGTTAAACAAAGGCTTTTAGCGCAGCCACAGGTAACCGCAATCAGGCAGACATTCAAGCGGTAAAGACTTTTTACAGCATTGCAGCATTGAGGTAAAAGCACACAAGATCACGTGCATATGCATGATTCACACGATACTGGTCAGAATGAGAACATCGGGTGAAGAGCCCAAAACAAACGAAAAAAGCACAAGTTTCCTTGCAACACAAAAACCAAAGATGGGTCGAAATGCTTACGCAAAGAAGTTTCTGACCGAGAGTCACTCTTCAAAATTGTATCATTATCAGAGATTTCTAACTCCTCTTGACTTGAACCATTATGTGCATTGGAACTTGCTTGTTTGGTAACTTGTGAGCCTCGAGCTTCAGACTGGTAGTTTTGCCTGGCTCTTACAAGGTTCTGTCGAGCGACTGAACTGCTGGCTGTAACGCCAGTGTGCGAAACTGACCTACGAAGTGGGGAGGTCGGTGGTGTTGTTTTTGGTATTGGCAGTGGTAACTTGGGAGATTGTGGGCTCGTGACTTTCGTCTGAGTTCCAGATTCTTGCTGCATGTTATTCCTATTCGGTGGAACCGGCCCATGTCGCTTTTCAGTTTCTAGCAATACCATAGGCAACACGAGTCAATTACAAATACCTTGTACGTAGCATTACTTCAAATGCATTGTTCCACTTCCTTTACAAAATTTTAATCCAATATGCAGCTGTGTAAGATTCCTCGCAGGTTATTCACTCTTTTTCTACAAACCAGGAAATAGTAGTGTAGCGCAAGGACCAACAGGCAAACGTAGCTCAATTTAATTGCAGTTAGTTATATTAACGCTTATTTTCCAAATCATCCTTCTTTTGCACATGCTTCCTTGGTGCAGAAATGCAACAGGAACAACTCCTCTGCCAAGTGAAGCCCTGATTTGCATGAAAAGGACTACAGGTGAGGCAATAAGTGCACTGGCAAGTTTTTCCTCCACAAACTAGGTAGAAGTGCAACAAAGCCTGTTTTGCATATTCTACATAATTGTTCTCTATGTTAATCATTAAACCTTATTGAAACGAATCCTCTCTTTTAGTAAAAGTAAAAGGATGCAGATGCTTTCAGCACTAGGCAAGATAATGGGAATAAAAAATAAAAACGTATCACGAACAAAAAATCGTAGCCATCAATTCACTTTTTGGAACAGAAAATGAAATCATACTATTAATTACTCTTCACTCTAATTTTCACCCCCTCAAGCCCACCACCATTGCATGCAAGTGCCCGTGTTTTTCGCTTATCTTGAAGCTATGTCATATACAAGGAGTACTAGTCAGGAATTCCCTGCTGCAATATACTTCCAGCAGTACTAGTGTTGAGAACACCCTTAAGTTTAAAGTAATTGTAATGCATTCATGCTATGCATTAATCTTAACCCAAAATCGTAGCTTTAACGGCAGCTTACGCTTAGAACTGAACACTTGAACACGACTTTCAATTATTCTGGCAATATTAAAACTTAAAGCGAACAACGAAACCAGTAAGATATTTACAAGAAGATGCCTTATAGTCGCTAGCTGTTGAGAGTTGTTAAGAGGCGTCCTCTATCATATTCACTTCGAATAACAGACTGCAGAAAGCCAGGAAGACTCAATTCACATTAGTATGGACGAGTATTTGAGTTAGTACATAAGCGAAACGTATTTTTGACAGAAAACAAAAGGTTTCCACTCAGGTGAAACAATGATAAATACATTTTGTATAAGCGAGCTCCGAGAAAGGAAGACAAAGTATTATAATTTACTTGAAAGGGGTAAGCTCCAGAGGCAGGAAAAGTTTACGTTAACTTTTGCTGTACACAGAAATACAAGTTTTGTAACTATGAGATTCCATCCGAAGAACTAAAAGACTAGAGCTAATGGTTGAAAGAACACAGAGTAAGGTAAGTAACACGGAAGGGAGCCTTGTTAGTGTGTTCTGCACTTTGCAAATCCCAGAGCCAAGTCGTAATTTTAGTAGTGTCGTACTGGTTGTCATAGCTAGAGACGAAAGTTATATACGAATAACTTTTTTCCGTACCGTCAAATTTATGACGGTCTCTTAGCATCTAGAAGTCGGACATTTTTCGCGAACTTGAGCGGGATTTCGACGTAGAACAGAAGTACTAAAAGTCAGAATTGGGAAAAAAGCGCAAAGTTGTCACAGAATAGTAACATGCACGAAGAACGTAGAGTAGTTGCCGTCTTGAA
>VRMD01001787.1:0-15415 GCA_009872375.1 Sminthurides bifidus | reverse complement strand
TAGAGGAATCTATTAAAGACCATATTTCACCCCAGGTGAGAGCTTGTCCATTTAAAAGCACGCGTGTTTTAAAACTATCAGCGACTCGTGCTTCCTATATCCGTTCCTTCCTCTCAGACGGGTCAGGCACGGTAAGGGCCGGAGGAGTAGGTAAGAATTTTGAAGGAAACTAAATCAGTTTCCGGCTGGCCGTTACATGTCCTATGATGTCCTGCGGCCACAGTTCTTCTCAAAAGGTATGATGATATTAATTGCATCTCCTGGATGAAAAGGAATGACTAAGAGAAATTGGGAATGGAAAATGAAAAGTGACGGGTAACAAGTTTGGGAAACCAAAATTAAATGGGAATGGCAATGTGTTGGTAGATGAAAGGAAATGGATGTGGGAAACTTGTGTTGATTTTGTGGTTCTACCTTGTTCCTTACTGCAATGTAGATGACGAGCTGAAGAAGACAAAAAGGAGGCCCTGCATATGATTACGGGTTGATGGTGTGCTCGTATTTGGTAAAGTGTTTCTTCCTGGCATCTGGTCCGTGCGTATGAATAAGTCGGGGCGTAACAAGATTTGATCACGGATCTTAAAGGACGAAGGAAGTTACGCATTTCAGCGGAGCCAAGTTAGAATGAAGCAAAACTGTAAGAAATCATGTCCCAGGAAAGTATGCTGTTAAGTAAAAGAACAGAAGCAGAGCCAGATTGCGACCCTGTCTGTGCTCAGCAACTCCCCTTCATCGGAACCAATTGACGGAATAAAAGTGAGGCAAGAGTTAAAATTGATAAATGTAACGATTCTTTTAGCGTGAAAAGTTGGACCTAGTAGGCGAGTATGTCGTAGCGTAAACGTCTTCACACACAGCCATAAAATTCGAGGACGTATGCGCTATAAGTCATTGGAGAATACGTAAGAAGGATGACGAGATGAAAGAAGGGATGAGCACCTGCCTGCATGTGAAACTGTGAAGTAGCACGGGTTAATGCCGCCGTATTGTTGTTACATTATCTGCGCTTCTCCCATGTGGGACAATAAGTGGCACTTTAATATTGTCTGATGACGACTGACTCGTAGTGACGGAGCTTATCAGGTTTGCTTTACAGATACCAGATGAGCAGATTTGCAGACAGGAATTCAAAAACATTTTCTGGGGTGTTACCGCTAAAGATCCGCTTGCACGGTAGCCCTGCCTGCTTGCATGGTGGCTTCTCAAGCCGGTTCCTTGCGCACTTTTCTGTCCTTTTGTAAAACGTTCGGCTTGAGTGTCGACATTGTCTCCGTTTCAAAAAAGAGAAGGTAGTGCAGAAAGATGCAATTGTTAGTTGCAGGGAGTTTCATCTTCAGAGCAATATAATAAGAATTGAATAATGATGAAGCAGCAAGGTGGAATTTTACTCTCTCTCTCTCTCTCTACTGGAATTACATGTGAATGGATAATTGGAGGACGCAGGAGTGTAAAAGACAGCAAGTGCATACTCACATAGTGGAAGGTAGAGATATCAAGAAAAAGATGAATTTAAGGTGCTTTTAGCGTCTTTAAAATGTTGATAATAATGGGTAAAACGATGATTGCCACCTCTGCTTCGGATGAGAGGTCCAGCCATTCCCCCGTTGTAGAAGAGCTTATTGATGCAATCTCTCGGGTTTGCCGTACTAAGTTTTTGTGAAGTTGTCCAAAAAACTAAAAATACCAGCAATCGCTCGGCAAAGAGTAAAGCTTGAATGGTCTCTGCGACTCGGTACTTTGTTTTTGTAACTTTTGGTTCTCCGTGGGAAAAGTGATAGCGCTTTTGGAACACAATATGAAAGAGAGCAGCATCGGCAGCGCAGCATTCTTTCTTGCGTCAATAGTGAATAGGAGGAGACGGAGAAAACTATTATAATGAGATTGACTCCTGAGATTGGGAGTCTTGGAAACGACTTAAATTGTATGTGGACGCTACGGCGTTGAAGGAGGCTGAGATAAGATGGGATGCGGGCGGATGGCATGGGACTGAACAAGATTATGTACGAGATGGAGAGAGAGAGAAAAGAAAACTTTTGAGAGAAGAAAAGCAGGACGCAAAAAGGAACTGCAGTGAGAAAACACAATCGACTTTAAACTTTATGGGTTTTAAAGTAGATTTCCTCTCTTGGAGATATGGCCTTGTGTCTTACTTGTCGGCAACCTGAGCTGTGGTCGGCGTAATTCTGGCCTGCGTTTATTTTTGCTTCACGCTGAAACATTGTTTTATTATGTTTATGAATTTCTGCCACAGTTTTTATTACACCTTGTGCAAAAGGAAGGAGAGCACAACTTTCGCATCTCACTATTGACAACTGCGTTGAGGTACGCGTGAGGCAGTCATGTCTGTGCCATTTCGTGACGACTTTGCAAATGAGAACACGGTGAGACGAAGAAGCGAAGAAGAAGAAGAAGACGACGACGACGATGTAACAAGAGGTTGCTGAACAGAGTGATGATGATGCATTATTATATTGCATTATGGTAAAATTGTAAGTGGATCTGTGACTGAGACCAATGGTTGATTGAAGCGCTAAAAAGCTCGGATGCCGTGCTACGAGGCATGAAGCCGGTCTGGTCAAAGACTGACTGACGGAATGCATGAAGGAACTTTGAGCGAGGAGTGAGAATATATCAGATTCGGGCTTTTATATTCCTGCAAATTCCCTAGCTCAACGGTAATAAGACGTGGATGGATGGACACTCGTATTAGAGAAACAAGCTTTTGAATTTGATTTTCCGATAGGACGAATGGCACTGGCAAACAGGACGGGTGAGATGCAATTTGGCCAAGTGTAAGTAACAGCAGTAACGTCCACCACTTGCTCAGTTGAAGATGATCAAGGATCGTGTAAAAACATGCCACAAGGTAGTCCGAGGAACGGGAAAGGTTAGGTGGAGGTAATAAACTGATTGCACACGTTCGCATCTTACACTGTATGTATAATCGCACAGCCCAACTCGATTCCGGAATCACGTACGTCTTCAGCACACAATCTCATTTCGGCTCGCATCCCGGACGTTGAATCAGAACATGGGCCCGTGAGCCGAACGCTGTATGGGAGCCTTGAGCATTAGTCGCGGAAAGAATCCGCAAGGACAACAGAGTCCCTGCTGAATTCATCACGAGTTATTATTGAGAGATTGAGGTTGAATGACACCGTCTTAAAGTATAGCCCCATCCTCTGGATTATTCTATTATTTCGCATTTGCCAACCCGAAACGAATTTCCAGTTATTCAAATGAATGAAAATTTCCGTTCCACAACCTGCTTCTCAGCAATTCATCCATTGTAGTTCACAAGGCAGGGAAAGGACAGCCACCTCATCTTCTAACCATGTCGACACGGTTCAATTGCGTATACACAGCTCTCAAGTGACAAAGTTTAACCACAGCCCTCGTAACTACATGCAATTTCCCCTGGTGATTTTGCGTGTGGGTTGTTGTTGTTACGCATTTCTTTGAGTGACGGAAATTGAACAAGATAGATTGTCAATCATTAGTAAGAGCATGAGCACGTTTTCTCATCAGCTCTGCCGTAATGGCTTGAAATGAAGCACGTACAGCACCCGGTCGAAAGTTAATAAGGTACGGTAGTGTGGGCAAAAATGCGGATAAGAAAGACAGCGCGGGTTAAAAAAAATTTACATACATGAGTACGAAATTATCAACTTCACTTGAATGACCCAAGCCGGGCCTACTTGTTCCTTTTGGATTTATCTTTGCTTGGAGTTGGGCAAGGAAGTGACCGACTCAAGAAGAGCTTGAGCATTTCCCAAGAGAGCAAGCAAGCTCTCTTAAGTAACTTCGATCGCTGGCAGAGCACATGCAGATTGATAGTGTTTACAAGACCGAACTCTATTCATGTGCGGATAATGGGAGGCAGCGTTGCTTATGCCTCTTGGAGAATAATTTAATCTCTGTACCGGTTCTTAATTATAACGGTCCATGGTGGAGGGGTGAGGATGGCAGACAGGGTGCGTACAGCTTTTGCATGGCATCATTTCAAAAAGTCTCAAGACTTGCCTCTCTTTGCATTTTTTTCATCCATTCCAACCAAAGGATGAGGAAATGAGTGATCGAACCACGCCTTTTGCCATAGCCTTCTGGATCAATGTCGGAGGTTACTTTCGCAGCGACGCAATCCCTTTGTCTAATGAGCATCAAGAAGATGCTTTATAGGGTAAAATAAATACCAGAGCGGATTCGTCTAAAAATCCCCCTGGTTGACCGAGTAAAACGGACAGCTCTCAGCTTTCGGATACCTGTTCGGAATTTTAATATGAAAAGTATAGTAATGGGGATAGGGCCATGAAGCCGTGAGCTGCGGCGTGAAGTATGGGTGTTTAGATGGCTGCCACGCGGTCATCCCCATGCTCGATGCATAAACCAACTTTCACACTACTCCCTTTGCACTCATCTCGTGGCATACCGATGAAATGTCGGTATTTGTGATACGCTTCACTACCCTTGCTGTAGTCGAGTTGACGTGGATTGACGAGGAAATTTATAATTTTCGTATCTGGGTAAATGCCACATTTAAATATAAAACCACGCCTCGATCTTGAATCAGCCATGTCTGTGACTTGGCACGCCACATGAGCTGAGATTTCAGCAGGTGTCAAAAAGAGCCGTAGCTTATTCTTTGCTAAATGTATGCACCGAATGTTTATCTTTTCCCTTCCGTGCGGTCGCGCTTCAATGGTGGATCAAGTGCTCTAATTACGCGACAAAGTGCATCTGCAAATTATAATGGAGGGAATGAAATTTTATAGTCTCACCCAGCATTATACTGCATTCGTCCTGGTGATGCGGTTAGCGACAATACCCCGCTGCAAATGTTGTGAGACGCGAAACCTTTTGATGTCGCTCCTGCATTTTGCATTGACGTACGGATATGATGTGAGTATCCGATTCTTTTTAGTCGCTGATCGTTCCCCCTACTGCAGAATTGCTTTTTGCATACGTGCTGTGAAATGGCCGCGTCAAAAATTCGCAGGAAGTCCAATTTGTGTTGCATCATTACCATTATTACGGCAGCAGAGCTTTTCTCCATTAAAATTGATTTCGAGCCAGGAGGAATTTGTACTCCTTTGGCAAAACTTGAATGCATATGCAGCTTCCCTTTTTAGTTCATATGATTCTCTCAGCGTTGGCAATTCTGCAGCGATATGGATAGGATTACTCGCCTCAGCGACTTAATGCTAGAGAGGTTACTTTTCGCCAATTGCCATGAGCCGAGGAGCTGAGAGAGACTCGGAGACTGTTGCGAAGAAATGGCAAGAGTAAAGTAAGCGTGTATAATAGCGATGCTGTGCATGCGATTGCACTTACTGTGTAATTACTTTTGTCAAAAGATTTACTACGTTTATGGTCTACATATTGAGCAACTGGCAAAACCATTTAAGTCCTGCGAAATGTTGTAACTTGTCTCGGATTAATGGCACATTATAAAGTACTTTTTGCGTTGGAGGAAGAAGCGTTTCACAAACAAGTAGTTGTTGAGAAGGGAGCGGAATAATGAATTCGATCCGCCGAAAGGTGAAATAATTCCAGATCTCATCGCAGATCTCCTCTTCGTCCGTCCTGTACGCTATAACTTGCCGGCACAACCAAACTGAATGGCCCTAAGATCACTTTAACGAGCAGCTGCAAATCATATTTAGTACGCCTACTACCTTTTCCTTCAACTTCCCAGTCAGACACGTCTCTCTCAGGCCACACGTTCAAGAGAAAACGGTGGAAATTAATTTGTGTTACGGTGGAGCAGCAGCCGTTTCTTCTGAACCCACTTGATGAAAGTTGTCTGAGTCTGAAGAGAATGTGCAGAGGATGCGCTTAAGGAATGAGAAAATCAATCGGTTCTCAGCCCTTTGTCCCTTCAAGCAAAGCTTGAAAGATGACGACTTGATAAGCAGTGGAGTTCATGTGCAGTTTTTGTGGGTTGGTACCAAAATCTCATCGTCCTTTGCCTTCCTTGAGGCTTTCTCCCGAGCTGGAAACGTAGGCGAAACCAGGATATTCAATGGGCCTCACAACCTTTAAGAATCCATGGATAAAGAGTAATAATTAGAATGGATACTTTTGCTTAGCACGTGATGCTGGAATCGCTTTTGGTCGGATTTTACCCAATGTACAGCACAAAGGGGGAAATCGCCAGCGACTCCGGTTCAAGTGGTTGCTCTTGAAGGACGCACTATTTGATTACAAAGCTTTTAATCACGAGCATGGTTGACGAGAAAATTAGCTATGCAGATGCCAATAATGTGTCGGACAAGTTGAAATTTGTTAATGTCGGAGTCTCCTTTAACGGCATCCAGGTAAATGAAAAGGCCATTGAAGTTGGCGAGGTTTTGCCAATTCCGCCTTTTAACAAACAAGAATTACGGCCCTACGGCGCGTTCATGACTAGTCGCTTGTGCAACATCGTGAATGTCAGCACACGTATCAGAATTAATGGGATGGTTCTGAGAGCTGAGCTCACAACCAACGTCCAGATCTGACTTCTGCTTTGTTTAGTCAACTTAACTTTGAACACGGAAAAAGCAACGGCATTACCATCTTCGTGACAAAAACTCCAACTTAATGTACTTGTGCCACGTTTACGAGAGGCTTTTGTGTTTACTTTTGTGATCGTTTTATATGTTGTGGTTTTATCGGTGATTGATGGAAATGAGCAGGAATCCTTATGAAGATTTTTCCAACATTTGTTATTTTTTACGATTCGTCGTGATTATGATGTATACGTTGCACGTGCACAAGGATCAGATCGGAGCGCTGCTCTTGGGTGCGGTACAGCGTCCGTGTACTTTCATGGGTTTAGTTGTTATTTCTGACAATTTCTCAGTCAGCTCAAGTGGGCAAAAGCGCCAAAGGTAATCTGGGGAGCGTCAATCAACTAGTGAGGAAAAAAGCATATTTATGAAACCATCAAGAGGCAAGTCTACGGCACTGTCAAGAAGAAGACATGGCAAAAGGATAGGAGTACCGGCAAAACAGTCTTTTCTTTAAGAGTAAGCTGCGAATCTAGAAAGACAAGGTCAAGACCTCTAGCGCAAAGAAAAAATCGTGGAGAAAACCGGGAACAAGTTGCAAACTGTAATATGTTAAAGTCTGCCTTTGAAGATCGAAAAGAAAATAGTATGCTGGTCAAGTTTGAATGGCAAAGACCGGTACGAATTCACAGAAAGTCGGTCCGCCCAATGCAACGTGGTCCTTACGGAATAAAGTTCGTTGTATAATTTCAAGTGCCTCGAGTCAGGTTCTTATGGGCTGCACTGCTGGGGCCGGTGACGGAAACTTGGATTGAAGAATTGCCCAGTAATAATAAGATAAGGGAAGATTGACTTCTTGTTTTGATGCGCTGTAATACGGAATCAAGTGGTGGGAGGACGTGGTTGCATCTTTCATAAATCTTACGTCGTACCTCAACTTCTCAACATCACGCTCTCAGTTCATGTTCAGAGTTTTAATCGCGTTTCTTTAACAGAGTCACCTTTACTAGATTCAAAATCAACTCACATTTGAGCTTTCCTCACAGTATGTGATGCTAGATCAAAACTGCAGTTCCATCAAGCGTTTTCCTTGGCACACTGCAACTGCGTGTTCAAGTACTTGGTGATGATGACGGCACTTTCTTTTTACAATTTTGTAATAGTTATTTTGGACGACGTCTGCATTTTTTCCTTCGAGCTCAAACTCTTTGGAAGGATATGCAAGCAATAATAGGTATGCTAATTGCTTTTTTCCATGCATCTTGTTTACCAGATTTGAAACAGTCTGTCATGTCTCTCCGCCCGCGTGCCTTCTTTATAGCAGACGAGTTCCTGAAGGATATTTTTGTTTTGGCAGTTGTTACGTGCTACAATTCCACTTTGTGGCAACAGCACTTCGTGTTCAGTTTTGCAAGCCGGCACTCGCTCGCAAATTATGGCCGTATTGTCAGGAATAAGTTGTGTCAGTAAAGAAGGTTCTTGGAGGAAGAGGATTTGCCCTAACGATAGCTAACTCATTATGAATATGGTCGTAAAATTTTTAAGTGCCCGTTTGTGACAAATAGAAAACAGAAGGAGAGCAGTGAGGAAGACAATCCTTAAAGAATGAGTAGGTGTCAACCACGTAGTCTGCCTGAACCTCTCAACTTACTTTTTAAAAATTATTCTTTACTTGTGCATGTAGCGAATAAGCAAACTTGCTGGCAACTTTTTCAGACAAGCTTCATCTATATTGTCCTCAAGCATTTTTGTGTTCAGATTTGGATATGAGGTGAACACATGACCGAGCTCCTGCAACTTTGGAACTCCCAATGCAATTTTGAATTACTGCGACGTGCATCTCCTTCGCGATCCCTTCTGACAATCTTATGTTTTAAAGTACTGCAACTTAAGGACAATGAACGAAATGCAAGTTTGCTCCCATAAAAGTCTTATTAGCTCATTCCGTCATCGCTAGCACATGGTTGACTCGATTAAATGTGTTCACAAGTTTTCTGCTGTTCTAAAAGGTAAATCTTATTCTTATGGGAGATGCACGACAGCGAAGGAATGCAATGGCGAGCAGCATTAAGAATGTTGAGTGGATGGTGAAACGTTTGTGGGTGTAGAGCATGATTATTATTGGCTAATAATGGTGATTCTTGGGACCATCATCGTGCTTACATCATGTAGTAAAACTTGGAAGAATCTTTCCGCTTCAGAATGACAAGTTTTTGCAACTTTCAAATTTTAAATATGACTTGAGACCACGCAACCAAAATGCTACCCCACCCATTTCATCCTCAAGGTTGTGAAGCTCGCAACGTACCGAACGCTTATAATGAACCTCCTGCATTCATCGTGCACTTGCACATGACCAAGTTTTCTGGTTTTGTCTCCACCGGCTTGGTAATTTAAGTAACACTCGCAAACTTCGAGGACTTTTACCATTTCATCAGATGAGCCCTTGTATTGTAAAAAAAACACGCACGCCAGTTTTTGCCATCAGAGGTTATGTATGATCATTAAGTCACTTTCAACGTTCCTCATGTGATGAATCTGGGAGACATTGAGACGAGAGTCATATCAACAGCACAGTAAAGTCCCAGGCTAGGAGAAAGTCTTTGAAAAAATTTGCAATGTTGAAACATAAAACACGAGGGTAACACGTCTACCCAGAATGTATTTGTGACTTTCGCGATCGTTAAAGCTTATTGACACCTGATTGTAAAAACTTTTATTGCTCACTCTCCCTCCTCAGTGGGTCTGATGACATAAGCCATTCGCCCAATCCCTAAAGAGTAGTGATCAAACTTGTAAGAGGTGTCTGCGATGACATTAATCTTAGCGATGATCTTGTGAAGGACTGCCAGTCATAATTCATAATTTGTTTGATTAGCTACTATGTACGTACTTCATCTGTCTTTCTCATACGATGCAATCAGCTAGAAAAGCTCCACAACCTTTAGTACTTACATGTTAGTTCGGACGACATGGAGGGCATATTACGTGCAATTATGCTACATATTAAGAATGTGAAAGCTATTTCATGGAGAATTCAGTCGCTGGTCCTCATGGATTCCAGTGCTAACAACGCTCATTACCTTTGAGTTGTACAGGAACACTGGGATTTACCTGCGACTTTGTTACTTTTAACTTTGGCCAGAAGATTTCACATATTTGGGACGCGCTTGTAAAAATTAATTATGTTTGTATTAAACGACATGTACTGAGCTGACATGAAATGACGACTTGAATTCCAATGGGATCATGAAATGCAAAATTCCGAGGCCTAAGCAGACTAAGTTCTGCCGTATGCACCGTAAATACCGTGAACTAGAGAGTAAACTTCATGCTTTTGCGTCCAAAGTAACAAAATTTATTACCCATCGGCTTTAGCGTCAATATTAGCACGCATCAATAATGTTAACTGTGGTTCGGTTTATAATACGTCAATTAGAGCAATCACGAAATGCGAAAAGAACAAGACAACCTGGTTGTCACTTTGCACCCTGCCTGCAGCCTCGTCATAATTTCATTTCTTCCCTTATTCGGTTACATTAATTAAACGCCAAAAAGGTAAAGTCACACCGAAAAATATGTTAGCACCTGAATCTAACTATGTTGGTTGTAATAATCTACAACCAACATAGTTTTGGAATCTCTTCCAGTGGATTACGCAAAGAACGACAATCACAATTACAACACAACAATTAAAATATTACCAGATACCGTTGTCATAGATACGTTCGCCAGGTTAGATACGTTTTCACCACGCAGCTAAAAGTAGCGTTGATACCTGCTGAATTTCTGGGGCGACAATGTGTGTCTTAAATCTCCATCAGAATAATTGTAACTTTTAAGAACTTGAATTCTCGATATTCCTTTTGGCAAGAAATGGCCGACTCTGCATCTGCGCAATCAAGGAGACGAAGCTCCTTTAAGGTGATGTTCAATATTGTTTAAATGTCAACGTTTCGTGGTTGGATTTATGTACATTAAATGTTACTAATCACTAAGGAACACATTCTATGGAATTTTGGAGCCATATTAAATCTCTTCAAGAAGACTTATTGGCGAATTCGGTGAAAAGAAAGCTCAATACTTTGAGACTAGCCTCACTTTGACCTACTTTCAATTCTAGCACCCTACGTTCAGGATCATAACACTCAAGGCAGTATCAACAGCAGCACGACCAGGCTCTCTTTAGTAGCAGGAGTAAATCAAACGCTGAGATTTCACCTAACTTGATAAAACACGGCAGAAACAACGAACAAAGCATTCTTGTGAGACGAAGGTGCACGAAATTCCTTTTATCCTTACTCGAAATTGGTTATACCGACGGGAGGATATCTGGTATAACATATTTGCACAGTTCTTCCTCAGAGTTTACAAAAACGATTTTCGATACCGTGTTTTCGTCAAGCCCTGCATAAAAAATAAGGTCCTTTAGGTTAAGCCCATAGCGGAACGTCAATAGACTCCAAAATAATTTCCAAAACAAGCCCAACTCACATCCTTTAATCATAGTCCAACACCCTTGAAATATACTAGGACTTTTGTAGATGATAC
Source organism: Sminthurides bifidus (assembly GCA_009872375.1). Classification (NCBI taxonomy): domain Eukaryota; kingdom Metazoa; phylum Arthropoda; class Collembola; order Symphypleona; family Sminthurididae; genus Sminthurides; species Sminthurides bifidus. The sequence goes on along the minus strand of VRMD01001787.1, from coordinate 4,373 downwards.
AGACGCCTAACCTTTCCGGATAATGTCTGCAATGGCAAAAGGAGCGGTTAAGCAGTTCCCAAAACCTCTTTCATTTAATGGTGTACAGTCATAGGTTACCTTGAAAGCAGCCATATTAAATTCTTCACTAAACTATGGTCCCAAGAATTGAGGCCGAACTCAGTGAGGTCGAAAATGATGCAGAGGTTGTCAACAACCTCTTCGAACGTTTTCTTACATGCTGTTTCCTGTTACAAAATCACATAGTTTAAAGATGCATAAATCTAAGAAGCTCATCCTCTGACATGAGGTCTTAAGCTGTATCGAGTAACTTACTAGGCAGTATACAATAAATTTCGTTAGTTCATCGATATCACGCTCGTTCACGTTATGGAATTTCGCTGGAATGTATATCACCGGTCGACCTTGAATTAAAAAAAAGAGCTGTGTGAATAACTCGTCATAACCATGGTATTTTCGATATTTGTACTAACATTTTCCCCAAACTATAGCAAAGGTTAGCAAAATTGTTCTTACCTTGCATATCCCGATGCTTCAGCACCATGGCTTTCTTTGATGTGATTTGATTTTGAACGATTTCATTGTCGTCTGTCAATTCATTAACTCCGTATTCCTTACGCCATTTATTTGTTTTTAGAATATGCTGTGGAAAAGAGAATTCCAATATGCTAAGTCATAAGTACGGTTTCTATCAATATAGTGATGATTCTAACTTCTCCCAATTCCAAAGAAATGAGCAAATCCTCCGCCCTTACCTGAAACGCCAGATCCACAGTCTTGAACGCTCTAAGATAGCGTTTGATGGCAAAATCGTTCACGTACTGGTCCGGGTCAGCGTCAAATATCAGCTTTAATCGTTTCTTTAGCTCTTCAAAGTCTTCTTCCGACACAGTCCGAGAGTTTTCCGCCATTGTGGTTGCGTCTGTTGGCTATGCACTTACGTTCTGCTATGCCTCCGTCCTCCGTTACGTTGAAATACGAACTGATAAGGAGCGAAAGTTTTTTAAAAGCTTCTCTCCTTGAACTCAAAGGGCTTATAAGAATATTTATCACAAGAAAACACAATCTGAGACTTTTGCAAACTCTGTCGTCAGAACTACAGCTGACTTGTTCACAAGTACTTGGTCAAAAAGCAGATCATGGAAACGACCTCGTACTTGAAGTTACGGACTTCTGAACTTTTCAGTATGTCAGTACATAATACACATTGACCTTTTTTTGGGTATTACACAAGACCAAATCTCCTTTAGTATGGCATCTACCAAGACGCGATTTGAATTTGCTATGTTTAATTACACCTCAGGCTTGTGTGAAGGCAAAGGGGTTACACCATTAGCCATGATAAGGAATGATATAATTTCCGTTCCATTCGCCCACTAATCCTCCTCCCACTCACACCTGGTTAGCTGTCTACCTTCACACAAGAGTTGCTATGTAATTTATGCTTATCAACTCTCCGTGCTCATTCTTTTATGAAACGCTAATTTTTTCACAAACATCAACACACTCCAGCTGCAGACCAACTCCAGCCTGCTCCTAGTCAAACCAATGGAGCTGTTGAGTAAGCAAACGCTGCTTTTCGAATACACCTTCACTAGTTCTAACAAGAGAGCTATTGCAGAGTGAAACTGGCACAACTACTTGGTATCACAGTTTCAAGTTCTGCAAGCTATAAAGCTTTATTTTTAAGCGTAGAAAGAGGCAGGCTACTTGTAAATTGACAGGTATGCGATAGGCTATTTGTTGGATGTTGAAAGCGTACCGAAAGATGAATTACTGTAACGTTTTAGCTTTCCGGCAACCTTTTTTCAGAATTTTTCACTTACAAACAGCTTATCCATCTGAAATCTTCCCAGTGTTAGAAATGAATGATTTATTCTACCAGCACTACACAGATGCTGAAATGAAAATGCAAACAAGAATTTCTCCACTGCTGTTTCCTTTCTCGCCTCTGGTGAACTTTCTCCTTGGTTCAAGTGTGCCAAAATTTAAGGGAAGGTGAAAGCATTATGTGCCTGCTGTTCCCCCGCCTTATCTGCTTGGGGCTGCCCGTATGCTCCTACGCAACGCACATGTGTACGAACCTCTCTCACATTTCACTTCACAGTCAGTTCCATAATCCAATTCTTTCTCCGCTCCTACTTGTGTCAACAAATCCATCTGTTCCATGGAGGCATAGGGCAAATTCTTCTGCCGTACCCGTAAAATGAAGCTAGGCGGAAGGAAATGGAGCGTGTTTTCCAGTGTCTGGTGTCAGTAAAGAAATAGCCACTGTTAATCTATTGAAACCTGCTTTGAAAACTTCGCTTTTCCATTACCTTGAAATCAAATTATCTGTGTTCTGTTTTAATAAGTGGTTCTAAACCAAAGATCCAAGCACTAATAGTCATGGAAACTTTAATTGAAATTACGAGTGAAGGCGACAACGAGGCTGTGATTAATGCACTTAAAGACTTTGTTGAACAGGTAAGAAAAACTGAATTGCGACAGCGTAATTTGTGATCCTTGACATATTTGCCTACGTGAATAAAATTAGTGGTAATTTGTTCAAAATATTTTAGAATGCGAATGCTCAAAGGTTTGGAACTGATTCCATCAGTATTAAGAAAGATGTTTGGGCTAGTTTGGCAAAACGAATACAAAAACCCGAGTCTACACCAGAATTATTGCGGCTGTCGTTACATACTATGAGAATATTAAGGTAATTTGACAATATCAAAGTGCCAAAACTATATAAACTGATACAAGCGGTTCCATTTAATGTAATCTACCAACCATATAATCTTCAATCTTTTAGCCGTGAGAAATCCACACTGGACAATGTTGTTACAGACGAAATTGTTGACGTTTTGTTGGAGATCTCAAAATTCAAGGATTCGGCTCGTTTTCCTAACTGTGGCCCGGCAGGTATGTGGCTGTGGTTACCATGGCAATATTCTCAAGTACGTTTCTTGTAAGGTTGAATTTACGGTGATATTGATTATTTTGAATAGAAATCCTGGAGGGCATGAAAGTCGTTTACAACTTGATATTCCAAAGTCCAGTAATACAAGTCATGTTGCTGGACCACGAGATATTACTAGGGCTAATGTCCATGATTCGAGAATTCAGAAGTGATTCATGCAAACATCCGAAAGACGTCAAGTTCTTCGCATTCAGGATCCTGTTCTTGATAACTGCTCTTTGTCAACATGTTCGGTAGGAGGATTTCTAGCTACTGTTTTTCAGGCTGTGGTAAATGATGTTGAAGTGTAATAACGTATGCTATTTGATTTTGATGTCGCCTAGGCCAAAAGTCAGGGAAGATTTCAAAGGAATAATTCATCTATCGGATTTCCTTGAAGACCAAACTAAGAAGACAGAGCCATATGATGATGCCACAGTGGATGTTTTGTGTGAATGTTTAAAAATCCTGTATAATATTATCCACGAGATCACTGCCGTGCAACAGAATCCAGTCAAAACAGCTGTTGATGAACAAGATTATGGACACATGGTCCGTATTACTACTATGCTGAAACTCCTGTTGAATCACGAAACTGTTTCCATAGGAAAGAAGTATGAATTACAAAGGTAGGTTTGGATAAGGTGAAATATGAGTGCGATGAAGTATTTTTGAGCGACATATTATTGACATGATTATTGAGATCATGAACAATGACTAGTCTGAAGATGGTGCTAACGCATTGCATTGATTTTTTCAGTCATTCCGTTGATCTGCTAAACGCTGTAACTGTTGAATGCTACGAAGTACTTATGCCTGAGAGTGGCGCATCGTCTTCTAACTTTTTGAACAAAGACATGTCCACGATCGATATTGTGGTTGAGTTCTTAAATCATCGATTGATAGAAGCCAAGGTACTGTCTGCTTTTCCCAGTCATCTTAACATTTACCTGCCCGGATGACAGTAATTCTAACAAAATTCTCTGTTTACTACCTAATATGATGCAGGATTTGAAAAGCATTGCGTCGTATCTACCCCCTGTGTTGTGTGTTCTCGTGCGCATGGTAAGAAACCATCGTCCCATCCGCAAGTACTTAAAGAGCAAAATCCTACCACCGTTAACGAAAGCGGATGTAATTCAAAGACCAGAGGTCGGAAACTCTCTTCGAAATAGGCTTTGCGCGCTGCTAACGTCTCCAGTCAATACTGTTACGGAGATGGTGGCTAACTTTCTCTTCATTTTGTGCAAAGAAAACGGTAAGTGCAATTCTTTTTGCGCTGACCAGCTGTTTTTAGATAGTACTGTGGCTGATATTTTGTGATTCTGCAGTTGGACGCATGATCAAATACACGGGATACGGAAACGCTGCTGGTCTCCTCGCCAATAGAGGTTTGCTCTTAGGTGGAGCAGGAAGCAGTAACAAGTAT
>VRMD01001786.1:0-15422 GCA_009872375.1 Sminthurides bifidus | reverse complement strand
AGACCTAAAGAGGAGTAATGATGACAGGGGGTGTAATTGATTGCTAGAGGGGTAGGATGAAGTACTTGACGGTCCATGTTAACAAATGTGAAGGTACTTTGATTACTTGCAACTGCGCAGAACTCTGGCATCAACTTGCAAGTCAAGTCTAGGAAATCCAAGTTAGGGTAATGACGAATTGAAGTTTTAGTTTTGATGATGTGAGATGAAGTCATGGTAGAATTGAATCTAAGAAAGCTCTGAGAACGTCGCATAGGGAAAACCCGAAATTATCTTATGTAGAAGTATAATGTTCACACCATCAAGGCGCTGATTAAAAATACTGGAACTTTAAGTCAGCGGACAATTTGCAAGTGTAAGGTCAATGTCAAACTGATGCACAAATCATCATGTGTCATTTTTCTTGGAATTGATGCCACATCGTACGACTAGGTCTCCTTGTCCTGACTCCTGACCTTGGATAAGAAACTATGCTGTCTTAAATGAGACTAGGATGTTGGTTTGTCGGGCCATTTCATTGAATACATGCGAAGATTGACCACAACATTGCGCAAAAAAGGAGAGGTCAGAAGTGTTATTTTTAGATTGAAACGAAAACTGACAAGCGGCGACGCAAATCATGAATAATTAATGGCAGTAAGGCCAATTGACTATTCCTTACGTAAAGATTAAAAGAGAGCTTGTTTGTGCACCGCGGATAAGCCAATAACAGCAATATAAGGAAAAACGCGTAAAATAAATGGAACAACTGAACTAAAGAGTTAAACTGAGAGTTACAATAAGAGTAAAAGAAATTGAATGATTTTTTTGCCCTACAAGAACAAGAACCAACTCGTGAAAGCTTAATTACATCACAGTCACAGCCTTTTTCCATTCTGCCAGCGTCTATTAAAAGAAAGACAAAATGGTGTTTTCTATGACATGTGCAAACATCTATTTGTTACAGTGGTCACAACAGTATTATTTTTTGCTCCCATCGCTCTATTTCATTTCGAACGGGATTAATGCCTCGAGTTCAAAGGATCTAAACATGGTGTTAACTTGAAACACACACCCAATACAGTTAAAACACGAATACATTTGAGTTCTACCTGGCGTAATCTTGAATGATTAAATGTTATGATTTGTTACAGCTTGCAAGGAACTGGAATCAGAAATCATCACTTTGTTCGGCCCCAGCGATGCTGTTTCGGACCAGCAGTTGGCATCTGTCAGCACTGCCCTTGGGATCCCGATGATCAGCATTGCCCCAAGGCCAATTAAAAGCAATTTGAACGGCCAGGACCATGCATATAACACAGCCAGCCTTGCAATCTCGTTACATCCGACACAATCCCAGCTAATCAGCCTTGTTACCGATCTCGCCAAGGAACTGAAGTGGAAGGATGCTACGGTCATTCACGACGGTGAAAGTGGTAAGTTGGAGATGCCAATGTGGTAGTGTTTCAGAACTGAAAATTTACATCTTGGAAAAACAATCAGATGTTTCAGTTGAAACGACGCTCCCAGGGGGAAAAATAACCAGGTGCTGGTGTTCACTTATGATTTGCTTCTTTTCTGTCTACAGGAATCATCGATCCAACCTCGTTAACGGAATCGTTACAAATGCTCGGACCCGTGAGCGTGTATCAGAAGGGCTCAGATTTACGATCTACGCTCATAAAACTCCGTCTTCGAGGAGCAAGAAACATAATTGTTGACACGGGAATAGAATCCGTTCCGTCCGTGATTCATGCAGCGCTAGAAACTGGAATGATGACGGCGTCGTACAATTACATTTTTCACCATGCTGGTAAGTGCCTCCTTTTTTACAGTAATTAGAACGTGCACCAACCCATTTATCCATGCCTTGTAAGGAAAATGTTTTCACTACCTCCTGAGAGAATTGTCTTTTGCCTCCTTATAGTCTGCCTTACGTTGTTTTATTTTATTTTCTTGAAGTGTGCACCTCCATAAGTTTCTTCATGTTTTCATGCCTAACCGGGATTAGTACCAGCATCAGTTAGAAAAACAGCTGTGGAGAACGCTTTACATGCTGCATTGTGTCTAAAATTATGGCACCCTGACACATATACTGACTGAAGCTATTACGTGGGTACGGACTCTTTTCGTCTCCCCTGTCGATACTCGAAGCAATTATGCTTTCTTACAATTGTTAAAGCAAGCTAAGTGAGTGCAAACTAGGGGGTGTAAAACCTTAAAAAATGGTTTCTCTGCTACTCCAGAATTAAACTTTGGCATCATATGGATGAGTCTGTCGCTGTTAGCGATGTTCCATTTCCGCTGAAGTCCAAGAAGGTGAAGAGGATTGTTTGCTAAAGATGAATGAATAGAAAAATTAGGACTTTGGCTTCATTATCGGTTATTTAATGCTGTGTGAAGCCAGTTTAACTGAAGACTGAATCCGATACCTTCGGCTCACGTGTTTAAATGTGATTCTCATGTCGTCTCTCATTTAGCTTGGGTGAGAGGGGAAATCAAAGGGTTGTTATGACATTCTTTGAGGAAATTTCCATTTATAAGCTATAACTTTTCATCATGAGAAAATATGACGTCGGAAGTTTTTATTCTCTTGTTAAGAACTTTTTTAACTTATTGTTGTATTTTATGGGAAGGCGAAGGTTGTGGAAGTTTAGGACGGTGCTGTTTGTGTGCATCTTTAAAGCAGTAAAAGCGTTACTACTTGCCGTGTCAGCGTTCATGAGATGGCAAGGCGGGCAGGCACGGGCACATGGCACTGAAGCAACTAAAGGGAGGGGGGGGGGGAGAAAGAACATAGGGTTGGTTTTCATAAAGTGTGCATGTGGACAGTATGAAAATACATAGGTTTTAGTAGCGTTTTATTGAAGAGATGAGGCGCAGATACAAGCTTTGCTTCTGGTAGGTAAGTAAGAGGCAGGACTTGAATTTTCTGGAGAAAAGACTAGGTTTGTTTTTATGAGCCTCAAAATGAGAAAATGGGGTGGTTTGTTTGATTTTTACCGAGGACACTCCCTGCACTGCTGTGACGGCTCCCAGATTGTTTGGCGGTGGAAATTAGTAGATGAACTCTTAATTCAGGTTTAGCTTGCGGTTCATTACTTTACACACAACTGGAGATAGATGACACTGTGATACGCATAAAAAATCCTGATTTGTCCCTTGGAAACAAGTGTTTTGCTTTTCCCGAACTAAAATTTTTGCCTCAAGGCTTTGAAGCCTGAAGCCTCACAAACTACAAAGATCCGCCAGAATATCTCATCAACGAGCACAATGTCCATATTTGACAATCGATGACGAAAGCTGATCCCGCAGCTTCAGAGGCAGCTAATACCAAAAGAGCCTGACTTCTTAACATGTAGCCAAAGGGTAGTTGTGCCCAGTTGCACTGACAAGCAAGAACTTAGCTGTTTTACAGCATAATTACTGAATAACATAATTTATTACCCGCTCTCATATGGCATCGCAACTAAAGTTCATGGGAGGATGAGAACACGCTCGTAGAATTCGTAAGCTTTAGCAGTATCTTAATCACTACCAGGCACAAGGAAAGAAGCTAGCATATGTACACAAACGTTTTAGCTCTGGAACATTCATATAGCCTGGTTCCAAGTTGCAAGGAATTTCTATCAGAAAGCGTCGTCCTGGTAAGCATTAATGGCTTGGGAGCCGGCAAAATTTTATGAAAGGGTGCAGATTTGAAATGCTCGTTACAAGGCCAAAAATTCATGAGGTGACATTAAAATCGTGTCATCATTGAAGCTCCTTTCACGAGTCAAAATGAGAAAATTACATCAGGTTGCATCTCTGCAGAGCTCTGCTTGTTTACGTGCCCCAGCTAAAAACTCAGTCAGTGGTGAATCGTTGTGCCCTGTAAATGCAAGAAGAACATGCTGAGTTCGTGTCAACCAACCCGTAGGAAAAAATGCTTAAATGGTGTGGAAGGTGCATTTTGTCTCCTTTTGCAAGAGGCGAATTCGTCCAGGAAAGAATTGAATTGAAATATAGCGTAATTTTTTACACTCACATCATTTGTAAGTTGTCGCGTTGAAGTCATCATAAATGACTTGAGCAGGATTTATAATTGAATCAGCTGCGGTCCTCTGTTCGTCATGAATACGCTGTTGGAATTTATGAACGAGCATGGGAGTTATAGACGGTCCATGGAACGATTCACAAACAGGGCATAAAAGTTTATAGGTGATGCACACACTTGCACATAGTTTTCTTCACATTTACGAGCGCATCTCTCACAGTTTGTCCCGACAACTGAATGAATTGCAATGCATTGCAAACCGCATGGACTGCATCCGAGGATCGAGGCAAGATGGGGTGTGTCAGATTCCAAGAGTAAAATTTCATGCCGACTGGAAACGGAACAAAGATTCAAGTTTTCAAACCTTGCCAGCTGTGACCCATCTTATGGTCGTCACAGTGATGAGATTTCAAGCTCTACGAGCACACAGAATGTTTGCTAGGGTCGTCAGAGAGTGTTTGAAGTGTACTCGGTTCTTAGGTTCTTGAAACCGGGAGCTGGAGCTACGGATGGAAAGTTTCAGTTGGTTATTTAGTTTTCGGAAATTCAAGTTCAAGGCAAAGCTGAGAAAATCCCAAAAAAAGCACAGTAAAACTTGTGAATCAGACACGGTGCATAGAACGTTCAGGCTGAATTTGAACGTTTGCTGAACACGCGGAAGATGCTAGAAGGAAGTTCATTTGCACAAACGGCTAAAGAAGAAATTCTACGAAGTTTTTCTTCCTTATTAAGCTTTCAACAATCCAGGGGTTCAACAAACGTAAACGATGTTTCGTATGCAATGCTTGCTTTTACTTTACCTGGCATGCATAAGCCAACACTGAGCTTTGTAAACTCAAGAAACCGAAGACAGTAGGCCAGGGAGGCGAGCTGCCGCTGTCGGCTATAAATATCGGCTGGAGGAAGTTCCTGAAGTGAAAGATTACAAATTGTTACGCATAGCATGTGGGTCCTCCCATAAAATAAACGGCTATAAATCCTCCAAAAGATTATGATGAATGGACTCCAGGTTTCAAATCATGCGCTAGTGCCTCCTGTTGACGTGGTTGCAGTTCCTTAACTCAGGGAACCGTCAGTTCAAAATGCTGGAACTAGAAAAAGTTAGAGAGTAGAGTCAAAAGAACCATTGAATGAATACCGAAGACGCAAAACTCCATTTTTCCTGTCCGAAACTTGACTAACAAGATAATTTTGTAATAAGATATTTTTCTATCCTCCCCGAGAATTTTCACGGCTCTTAGAAGCTCCAAGATGCCGGTACAGGCTTCTCTGAGTCAAAAGAACGATTGAATGAATACCGAAGACGCAAAAGCTACATTTTTCCTGTCCGAAACTTGACTAACAAGATAATTTTGTAATAAGATATTTTTCTATCCTCCCCGAGAATTTTCACGGCTCTTAGAAGCTCCAAGATGCCGGTACAGCCTTCTCTTTCAGCTTCCAGTTAAGAGGCGGTGCCTACATTATGTTAAATCACCAGGGTAAAGGAAGATGCGAAGCATATTAAGTAATTTTAGCGGTTCCGGTTCCCGACATTGTTTAGAAGTTGTACAGGAATCAGCTGTACACTTTTAGTTGGAGGAAGTTCCAGTCATGGGTAGTGTTCGACTGCCGGTCTGTTACATGTTAACGTCCTGGAAGAAGTGATAGATCATGTTGGAGATCACAACAACACAAAAAAAAGCATCAGCCTAATCTGTGCATACGTAGCTCTCGTACAATTAAATGCTATGTTCTGCAATATCCCTTGTCCTGGTTTCCCTCCCCACTAATGATTTTGACGAATAGTATGATGCAAACTTTGAAAAAAATGTGTAGATTGAACGTATTGATTAATCGGTTCTTGGATTTGCAGGACATGAAGGCTGGAAACTGGAGTCGGTTGAGCTTCTCAGAAGCTCTTGTCTTGGGGTTCAACGCTGTTGACGAAGTCAAGCTGGCAGAATTCAACGAACGATTTGCAACTGCTCCAGCCACTACTCCAGATCCTTTGGAGGAATCGGTAAGTGAAATGTCTTGCATTAATCGCCACAATGTTTAACTATAGAAGACTCCTAGGATTGACGTCAGGTTATTCAAATGAGCAAATGGATGACGTAAAGCTCAAGCGGGTGCTGATACCCGATACTTTTTAGGAGCAAAAAATTGTTGACTTTTTATATTTCATTGAGGAACGTCAGGCTGACATCGGCTTGGAAAGCACGATTACTAGTGTAGTATTGGAGCAAACTACTTTTCACTTCCATTGCAAGAATATCGAGTTCGAGAAGAGAAATGAAAAACGTATTAGAAAATCCTTTCTCTAGATTTGTCAGGCTGTAGGACAGCACCTTGAAAAGCTGGTATACATTCTGGCGACATGATCAAGTGGAGTATTCCAAGTCTGTGATTGTCATTTAACTGGAAGTGAAAAAATGAGAAACGGAGACAGTGAATCGGAATCCTTTGAAACGATCCAAGAGGATTATTTATGCTCCTCTTAAGGTCGCAAAGAAGTATCAACTAGTCCACGACAAGTCATCAAGTCTGCCATTCCGAAACTGAAAATAAAGAACAGCTTGGCAGTAGAAGCATCGAGTGAATTAACATCTAACTGGTTAGGTTACCACTAAGGAAGAGGGAGGAGACGCAAAATAGAGAAGTGAGAAGTACGATCTGAAATGGAAAACCGTTTGTGAAAAGTCTCAAAGAGTCAGTTCCAGGACTTTTAGGGCTATGAATTCGTAAGACTTTGAAATGCAGTTACTTGTAGAGGCAGGAGAGAAAGATTAATTTGTGTACACGCTCATGGGGAAAATGAAATGGTCCATGAATGACAATTCTTAATATGGTAAAGTAAAGACTTCTTCTGTGCCTTCCCTACTGGAACATGAAACCGGGGATAAAAGCTAATCAATTGTATTTTATATGAACTTACTTGAAACTGGATTTTGTCAACTTACTGCACGGCGTTGGGCTGTAAACCAGCTCCAGGTCGCTCCTCCACCATGTTTCACATGATTGTATGGTGACACTTTATCGGCAATGGGTGTGGGAAATTGCTGCCGTACATGTTATTAGGTTTCAGTCGCAGAGATAAGCCTGTAGTTAGAGGGCGGAAAAAAATACTTGAATGCAGAATGGAATGAAAGCATTTCTAGGATGCAGTCTCTGTGATTGAGCTAATGCTCAAGCGATACCCTGAAGTCCCTAGTCACTAGTCTTAATTCCGTGGTTTTAGCTGAAATTGCGTTGTTTATAAAGCAAGTTTTCAATAATCAAACAATTAAGAGGGACACAGGATGAAGTATTTGATGAAGCCTTTGTTTAAAGCTTATGTCATTGACTGAAAAGAGTCGGCTAGTCACCTTGGTTCCAAACAGGAAGGCACGGGCCCCGGCTTACTTTTAGTGACAAGAGTGTCACGGCTGTCATAATGCGCGTTTCGTTAAGCTGACACCAACTTGACTTTGAACATGTGGTCGACAGGGGGGAAGTGGAAGCGGGGGATTACAACCTACTTTGAAGGTCGCTTTAGCCATGAAGGTCGCTTTAGCCATGGATGCCGTCGACGTCATGGCTTTGGGCTTCGAGTACTACGATGCCACCGAATTTGCTGTGCCTGCCGGATTGTCGTGTGACGGAGACAAGAAGTGGGAAAGCGGACAAGAGTTGAAAGAAGCTTATGCTATGGTGAGCAATTTTTTAATTTCCGGTCAAGTTTTCGAATTTAACTTCATATTACCAACAAATACCAGGGTTTTTTCTAAAGCATTGATCGATGTGATCAAAACCTCTATTTCGAGAAAAATTTCCCTGTTGCAGAGCAACTTCAATGGAATTTCCGGACCTGTCAGCTTCTCTCACGGAGAAAGGTTGAAACTCGACGTGGAAATCCTAAAACTCAAGTACAACAACGAGAAGGCTGAGCCCAGTTTCATCAAAGTAGGAAACTGGAGCACAGGAAACATCGTCGGAGAAGTGGTTGACGGAATCCAAATTTACGACTCGAGCCTGCTGACAAACGAACAGCCGCAAGTTAACAAGACGTTGATTGTGACGACGCGTCCGGGAATTTGTCTCGAAGCCTCTGGGAATGGGAGCTACAAAGGATTTTGCGTCGACGTCATGAACGAAATCGCCGCCATTGCCGGGTTCAGCTACAAGTGGAAAGCCGTTGGTGACGGCAGATACGGGGCTATGAATCCAGTTACGAAACAATGGGACGGTATGATCGGAGAAGTGATGCGAGGGGTAAGTAACGGATTGGGGGGTTCTGCACTTGAAAGTCTTATTATCTGAAAATGCTATACTTGGAAGCTGGAAAAAAATCTTCATTTCTAGGCATTTCCGGTTATGCTAAGCCGCAAAAAACCTTAATCACGTGTTGTTGTATCTAGGCCTTGAAATGATGTAATGAGAATAGAAAGCTTTTGCTGGCAAGGTTCGCAGGATGTGTTGAAATTGAAAAAGTTTCCCTCGAAATGAAAAAACAACAACAACACTTGAACTTGTCCGGTATGCAAAGATAGGCAGAGCTGACTCGGCTTGAGAAAGGCTGGCATAAAATATGATAATTGTATAATCTCCAACTGCTTGGAGGAAACGTGAGAGAATCCCTGGAAGATTTAAGTCAGGCAGACGTCGCAAAGAAAAGATTTTGTCACCGATACGACTCACTTGATGACAGATTCAAGTCGGTTCCAAAACAGGAGAGGAAACCGGGCGAATACTAATGCCAGAAAGGAAATAAGTGATGAAATCATGAAGTCTCGTGGCTGTCTCAGTGCATGTTTTGGAGAAAAGACAAGTTGTACAGATCAACGATGGACCGTTCACTAACGAAATGATTTTTGTTGACAGGAAGCTGATGTTGCATTGGCAGATTTGACGGTGACAGCTGCAAGAGAGAAGGCTGTGGATTTTACGGCGCCGTTTATGCACACATCCCTCGCCATTCTTTACAAGGTAAGGAGAAATGTGGTTTGCAGTTGTAGTTTGTTCCATGAGTTTTTCATCTCCCGCTCCTCAAGATTCAAGATGCACAAATGTGCAATGGTACAAGTTTTACGATCCTGGAAATCCGACATTCCTTTGCATTTTCCTCGTGGCCGAATTTAGAAGCGAACTGCAATTTTGGTCTCAGGTTTATGGTCTGAAAATTTTTATTTTGGGCGCGATCACACAGCTGTAAAGACAATTCCAACCTTTCTGACGTGGAGGCACTTGGATTTCCTTTTTAGGTTCGGTGTGTACACATAGACCAACGCCTTTGTAGTTGCAACCTGTTGCATGTGAGATTTAAAGACCTAGAGATTTACAATCCGGAGAATAGAAACAGATGACTGTCAAAGATTGAACAGAGTATTTATTTGTCGTACTGTTTTTAAGAGGATGGAGAATAAGAGGCAGGTGTAGACAAGAGAGGAACAGGACGGAGGCGGATGAGATTAACCTTAAAGTGTAAGCTCGTGTCAAGTTCCGAGACGAAAACAAGTTGAAAATAAGTGCATCATCGCTATAATCAATGGATCAATCAGTCTCTACAGCTGTAGCTGCTAAATATAAAGAATTGAGACCCAGCAATAATATTATTAGCTCAATAAAAAAGCAAAAATTCAGCAACAGTAAATCTATTTGCCGAGCAAGATCTTCCTGCTGGCGCCAAAGTTTTGTCCAGCCTGGGTAGCTCCCCGGTTTGAGCCGGCCTGAAGACCGATGACGTGTTTCTCCGGCTCGGAGAACGTCTTCGGAGAAATTGCGCTGGTTTTCGTCTGCAGGCTTAGGGCCGAGGGTTGGGCCGCGCCATTCAGGGTGTTTGAAAGTCTGAAAGAGATGTTTCAGAAATTAATGACCTAGTCTCATTTTTCAGGCATGGGATTTGCTGTGCATGCGGGCTTGAAAAAGGAGTAGAAAGTCAAGTTGTAAAGGCTGACTGTGAGTGCGGAAAAGTAGGAGTGCGGCAGTTCTTTTCAAATTCAAACTCGTAACTCTAATTCTAGTTACGAATGTGTCAAAAGATATTGCGGAAGATATTTACCGTGCGCCCCAGGGCATAAATGCACATTGTGACTAAATTAATCCTCTTCTTCTCCATCAAATCATCCGCCTGGAACAAATCTGTCTTGGGAACTCCGTAAGCAGCTGCGGCTTGAAGGAACCTGAAATTTCATACCGGATTAGGGGAGTTATTACGGCGGCTTTGGTGGCGTAATTTTAGGAGGTGGACACGCCCTTCTAGTTCAGTGAGTTTTGTGGGTCAGAAAGTAATAGGTAGTGGAGGAGACAGAGTTAGGAGGCGCTGGCTTTGGCAAACGATTTCGGGAGTAAAATCCATAGATTACGGGAAGAAATGAGATGTTGTATGGGCTTGAAATTTTGAGAGGTTGAGGTCAAAAGGCTTTCATGACTTACTGTTCAATGTTGTCCATGAATTTGTAATCTCCTCCAGAAACGTTCACTCTGCGGATGCATCCGGGTTTGAGGACGTTCATAAGCTCGCAGAGGAGGATACCGTCGCGGAGCTCGTCTTCGTATTTTCCTGGAATTCAAAGTTAGGATTAGGGTTTAAGTCTGTACATTGGCAATCAAACTGCAAGGCAAGGGTCGTTTGATCGTTTATGCTAGACTGCTTTTCAAAGTTGCAATTTTAAACTCTTGAGTTTATGTAGAAAAGGATGCATTCTTGCTCGTGTCATTGTCCAGAAAAGGATTTATAATTTATGTCTTCCAGCAATTGTTTGGGAGCAAAGATATATGCAAACGGAATTGTGGCAGTAAAAGTTGGAACGGCACTAAGGATTAGATTAAACTCACGTGTGAATCTACGGCCCACGCAACTTTCAATCCATTGTTGGGCGGCGGCTTCCTCTTCTGGAATGCGTTTGCCACACACCTGAAAACCAATTAGTCATTGTAATGAGACAGAGAAAATTCTAATTAACTTGGTTTTTGGGTGGAAAAAGAGTTGACGAACTTTGATCTGCTCAAAGCACACAGTGTATTTGCAAGCCAAAATATTTACTGGCTTCAGACCTCGAAACATTTCAATTGCATTGCATATAGTTTTAAGAAGTGATGAATGTTGAGAGAGAACAGAAAAGAAAATTGTAATGTACTTACTTGCCAAACAGGTCGTGCCATTTTCAATTTGAGATTGTACCAAAAGATCCAAATCCTTTTTCACTGATTAAGTTAAGCAAGAGGTGAACTGTCTCAACTAATTCGTAAATGAAGTTTACTGGGTTTTAGCACTGGGTTCTCTGGAAGTGACTTCGGCGACTTTGAGCAGCAGACTGGCAAGCGTTTTGCAGAAACGGTGGGTATAAATAATGCAGGTCAATATCAAACTTCGAGGAGAATTTTGCAAACTTGATCCTGTGTCGCTACCCGGTTTCGGTTTTCCTCATGGATGAGACCAATGCAATGAGTCATGAAGCAGAAATAAGTAAGCACGGTTTCTAGACTGCGATCTTCTAATGTAACGCGCCCACGCACCCCTCCTCGACAAACTAGCTTCCTTCTACCATCAAATCCATTACTACCAAGGAAGATTTTTTCTGCCCGCCAACCTAAAACTGGGACTGGCTCGTACCCAGCCAGTAGCCAAACTGGGCAAACTACCAGGGAAAACACGGGGTCAATCTGGGCAAAACGTCTAAGAGTGGGCGGTGTACACTTGGAATCTAGCTGGGACAAAAATAGGTCGGGCTTAGGGCAAAACAATTGCGAAGACTGGCTTCGCACGGGTGGGATTCCCTAAAGTGGGCAACAGCATTGCTGCTAACAGCATCGGAGCTTTCAAACTTCTTGCAGTCCTTCGTTCCCACCGCTTCGTTCGCTTTAAACAAATTAATGTTTTGTAGGGAAGTGACGATGAGCACTATAGCTCACGGTAACGAAAGAGGCTTCCAGAATTTTCTTTCGCAACGGGGAGGCAGCATCTGTTTTCTGTATTTCAGTTATTAAAGTAGATCATCGGATAGGATTACAGCCCGTGATAGCTTCGCAATTTTTTTCTGCATGGATTTGTATCATAAGATAGTTGGCAAAGCGCCAGGATCTGTCGCTACGGATTCGACAATTTATTGAGCGGAATAGAATTCGCTACTCCCATGGTTGAAGTAAACGTATACACAAAACTGAAGATATGCCAGTGTCAATAAGACGTAGCCTTGACTTTCATCGGAGAGTTTGAAAGGCCACTTTCGGTTAGTTTCAAGGCTTTTCTATATAATGAATGCTGTCTGTACTGTCTGCGAAATGCAATTCTTTGTGAAAACATACAAGTTTTGCTTACTTTTTTTTGACAGTTTCTTCATTTCTTTAGCTTCAGTTCCGGTAGAATATCTGCTTATTAGTTGCCATTTTATTTCTGCCCTTCCACAAATTTGTTTAAGTTTTTTGATGCAACGTTTTCGTATGCATATGTCACACCTTTTTGGAAATCTGCATGCCGATTGCATTTCAATTTACGACGGACAGGTATAGTTTGCTGCATTAAGATTTGAGAAATGTGGATGAATACCAATCATGCACTAACGGGTAGCAAGCAACCCAGAGTAATGTTGGTAGGTACGGAGATCATATTTGTAGAGACAGAATCCTGTAGTATCATAATAATGTTGATGAAATTATTATATTTTTGTACACACTGCATAGGACACAAGCTACATATGCATAGTTTGAATCTCAAGATTAAGACTGACGTCAATTTGACACCTCTTGAAATTAAATTTAGAAGATGAGTCAAGTATGCAATACTTGTGGCGAAAGCTATTTCCTTGTGCTCACCCCATTCCTGAAGCGGGCTACGCCGCAACCCCACGAATCATGTCACACGTAAACCTACGCAAAATTAATGTTGACAAGAGTGCGAAGGCGGAAAAAAGGTTTCCTTCATGAAGATTTTGTTTGCTTCTTCAAGATGAGGTTCTTCTCGGCGCTTCTATGCCCCTGACTGAAATATGGTACGGCTTGGTCGAGGATAATTAAGAACAGCTTTGCTCCACTGAAACTGTTCCTAATCCCGTTACACTCATTTTTTGCAACGTTTTGCAAAAATCTGCGATCTGATTTCATCTCCTATTCCAAGATGATTTTCATGAACACGGTAGGCTAGTTGCCAGTATTTCACTGAAAGAATACCAACAACTTCCCTTGTGTATGTATGTGGGGGAACGAATCCTTCTTTAGCTGCAATATCTTAGCCAGATAGTCTTTCATGATTGACAAAGGCGAATTCATGGAATTACTTTTTTGCACAACCGTATAAATTCTGCAATCATTGCATCAGTACTGAGAAATCGCCATGAAATCGGCACTTTGCATATTCGACGCACAACCAAGCATTTTTCGAATATTCTCGGCTGTGGGTTTACTAGAAAAATTGCAATTTCCCGGCAAAAGTGCAGCTGCCAAACATTCGACGAAACTCACATGATTAAGGCCCAGCATCTGTTACCCCTCCATGTAACTGTTGCATCCCTCGGACTTGATTAATGCTTTTGAAGGGTGTAGGAGGCTACCCCCATGTCGGATATGAAGTAAAAAGCTTGTTCAATCTCACAACCCGCAGAGTAATTGCATTTCAAAGTGCAGATAAAGCGGACCAGATTATCATAATTCATGAATGATGGTGCAGGCCGGCCGGTCCTGCATGAGGGTGCGGATGGAGCGGACTTGCATTGATATTATGTATCAGGCTTTGGATGACGTGAGGGAAGACAGAGAGAGATTGGCGTGAGAGTATTAAATGGCGCGTGGATAAAACCAAGAAGGAATGAGATCAACTTAAGACAGGTGTAAAATGGCGGAAATTTTTTCTTACATGAAATCTGATTAAAACCAATGGTTATGAAAGCCGGATAATGGAATTTTTCCAAGGGAGAGAAACCCGTTCAGCTCCGTTTCTCCACCTGACTTTGTGTTAGACAGGCAGAATCGGAAGCATATTATTTAGATAGGAAGATTTCCGGGAGTTAATTTCTTGGAATACTAATGAGGGGGCGTGAGTATGGGAATTGATATGAATAATGAATTTAAATCCCAGTTAAACCTCTCCGCCAACGTGTCCAAAGTTTTTGGACCGTTGAGCAGAGCAAGGCCTAAATATGGCGAAAAAAGAGTATGCTGGCATAAGACCCGGCAACTGCCTCTTTAGCTTATTAGCAATTAACCTTGGAACTGCGTTTTGGCCATGCGCGAAAAGAGGATCATAGGAGAATTAAATGTATGAATCAATGCAGATTCAAATTACGGATTTGGTAGTTGCAGTAAATCATAATTGAGGAGATAAAAGTTATAATTTTGAAGGGACGTTAATTCAAGAGCAAAGCTTACATCTTGGGGTTATACAACTACTTGTTTTTGTGGTTACAGAATTTCGAACCGTCAACCCAGGAACTGTCTACGCTCCTCAGCCCTTTCAGCCTCTGGGTTTGGGTTAGCATCGTCTTGGCCTTTTTCGTCACGTCAATCTGCCTGAGATTGGTCGCGTGGCTCAGTCCGTTTCAGAAAGACGACATCATTTTGCCTGGAACGGAACACCATCCAAGCCTAGGCCAGGACATGAGCTGGATCAACAGCATGTGGCTCTTGGCCAGTACCTTGGTTTTGAGAGGCAGTGACATCAGAATCCAAGTAAGGTTCTATCCTTGGTAAACTTTTACATGGGCACATTTCACATTTTAACAAATGAGCCTGCAAAGGTTTCATGACACTTAGTTCCGCATGATTAGAGGCCGAGCCAATAAAGTCATGGCTAAAAAATTAATTAAGTCGTGACTTTGAAGATGAAACCATATTAGATCGCTGACTTTTTGACTAAAAAGTAAACTAATTAGCTCTCTTTCTTCTGTCCCGACAGGCCATAAGTTCCAGAACCGTAGCGATCGTGTGGTGGCTCTTCTCACTCGTTACACTGATCATCTATGCGAGCTTGGTGTCTCACTGGTTCGACCCCGGCTCCATGCCTCCGTCCCACACAGTTCACAGTTTATTGTACAAAAACCCGAATTTGGAATTCGGAATGGTAAAAGGCGGCTCTACTCAAAGGTACTTAGAAACCACGGTGAGGGAGGACATTCAGCGCGTTTGGTGGAAAATCGAGAAAACTCCCGAAGGAAAGGCGTTTTTCCCCGACGCAGCTTCTGGCATCGCTGAGGTCAAGCGCGGAAAAGGCAGGTTCGCATTCGTGGGAGAGGGTCAAGCGTTCGAAGAGGCTCTTAATTCAGATTGCTCTTTGCACATGATTTCCGGCATTGATGACAGATCATTTGCACCAGCCGTGGCTAAAGGTGCGTGGGATCATTATTTTTTGATCATGGTCCTTGATACGAGGAGAGTACGATTGCCTCTCTTGTTTACATTTATGTGAAATAGTTATGACTTCTGTAGATTAGAAAGATAGCAATGAATGGATGAACAT
>VRMD01001785.1:0-15431 GCA_009872375.1 Sminthurides bifidus | reverse complement strand
GATAATTTCAGGTAAACAGAGGCTTGTTTCAATAGTTTATTAGTTTTACAGTTTCAGTTTTCCCTTGGTAAGACGAGGGCCTAAAAGATACGATTTATGCTCCGAGTTTAAGCATGTGTTCCAAACGCCAACTTGACAGTGTTCAATAAACTAGTTTAGTACGGGTTTTTAATGGGTTGAAAACTTATATTTTAATATTGTTAACTCCATGCTATGCCGCATGGCAGATGGAATTACGCAGGATAGAAATGTTATTGTAGCTCAAACCTTTCTTCATTTCATTACTTGACTCAAGTTGTGACAGCTTCAGAGCCTTTAGTAACATTAAGTTTACGTAAACCGCCTGAAATCATTCGTAAACTACTTGAATTTATTTGTTCGTGCGCACCGACTAATGAAAATAAAGTTTCACACTATAATATGCGTGCAAGTCATTTTTATCCAACCAGAAAATACGTAAGAAACTCTGGCTCTACATTTTTATTTCTTGGTAGCAGCTTCAGTTTCATCATCTTCAGTGTCTACGATGGATTTTAATCGCTGTCTTCTTCTTTGACGTTCAATTATGTCAGCGGTTTCAACGGTGGTGCGTCTCCTGAACGATCCCGTGTGCTTTCTCCTCTCTCTCGCATGAATCTGGAAGTCAGATTCGGTAGCTTCCTCGTGTTGTTTCTTCACGCGAACAGGCTTCAAAGGAATGTCATCAGGATCAGGCTTTGGAAAGTCTAGTATATCAACAGGAGGTATTTCTGGGTCAACTTGTCCCAAAGCCAAACCCTGCATAAAAGCATCCATGAAACACGACAAGAAAAGTTGTAGAACAACAGTTCACTGACACTTTTTATCCGCCAATCACACCAACTGACCTTGTCTCCTATAGCCGCATCTATCACACAATTAGTCAACTTCATTCGACGTAGCCATTCGAAATAGTGAAAGTCTACCGCAGTTAGCTTCTTCAGATTTTGTTCCAGTAAAGTGCCGCGCCTGTCGAAGAGTTCAACATAGAGTTACATTAACATGACGGAAGACTTAAAACACTCGTCGATGACGGAATGTTAACGATTTGGTGCACAAAACAACATCCGATTAAAACTCACCTGGAATCTTCTGGTAAACGAGTATAATCGTTGATTCCTAGCTCGTGAACAGGGACAGTATGACGTGAATGCAGCGCTGTAAAAATACATCTCCATGAAATCGACTTCGCAGAGTTTAAGTTGGTTTAACGGACCTTTTCAACTTGAACCTTACATGAATCGCTAGACACCAATTTCGCAGCAAGTTCTTCCAACCGTTCCTTCCAAATGTGAACATCCTTTTTAGAATCCTTGGCCAAATTAGCTGCTTCTATGGACAGTTGAAAGTTGTCAACCAAGACAGCTACGAACAAGCTGTAAAGATTCCAAATTAAGTCATCATGAACCTCGCCCCGCTGTAAAACGCGTAGGTTGAAAACTGTTTATCTTTGCATCCCTCTCACGCCTAAACTAATTTACTAATTTTTTTTCATACAAATTCGTATGTGAGTCCGTGAGACTTACTTTAAGAAAACAAAATATTCGCAGACAATGTACAGGAACAAGTACATAAACATTCTGAATTCGTAGAAATTGTCCTCTAGAATGTCTCCCCAATCGTCAAGCGTTAGAAGTTGGAAGAGCGTGAGAAGCGTCCTCAAGAAATTTCCAAAACGTTTCTCGTCCTGCTCTCTGAACAATTCACGGCCAGCTACAGCGAAAACGACTGAAAAAATTTTCCAGACTTAAATAAATAGACGGACTTGTTTAAATTACGCCCAGCGCAAATTCATGATCTACTCGGGAAAGAAATCCGACTTACACATGAACAGAATCATCAAAGCTGCTATAGAGCTAATGGAAATCAGGGACTGTATAATAGTCGTGAGAATAACTTGTAAATTCGGCAAAAACTTTATTGCCCGTAGCACCCTAAGTGCCCTCAAAGATTTCAGTAGCTTAAACCACAGGTCGGTGCTGATATCCATGCTCATTGCCAGAAGTCCTGTTACGAGGTCCATGATAATTTCCACAAAATGGGTAATGATGATGATTAAATCCAGGCAGTTGGCTGGGCTACGGAAGTAATCGTCTTTGTAGATGTAAATTTTCAAAATGGCTTCCACAATAAACACAGCCATGATGATCGAGTCCAGGATTATCAAGCTGTAACCTGAAAACATAAGAAAGTCTTTTATGTAACGTGTCTTACTGACAACAATGTTTCATTAAAAGTAGTGTGATTGTCGCAGCCTTTCAAGCGCTTTTGTACTCACTGTAAAAATTGTTAATACGCTCGAAGCTGAGCAAGAAAAGGACCAAAGTACTCAAAAATATTATGGCCAGCATAAACATTTGCATGGGGTAGCTGCAAAAGAAACGTACCTCCTTTCATTATCCATTCGACTAATGACGGCAACGCTACAAGCTGCCAACATCCGTTATGACATTTACCTGTTTAGGAACAGGTATAGCATCTTCCGATCCTAAGTTCCAGCATAAAAATTCAGACCAATTACTCTTCTGCTTCTTTGCATTTAAAAAATATCATTACTGCTTGCACTGTCAACTTACTTCTGAAGCGTTGTACAAGTACTTTTCGCGATTTCTTTGCTCCGTGAATAGTTCTATAAGACGCTTCTTCTCTTGGTCATCCTGTAAAAAGAATGACAGCTTAATTACAAACCGTAATTACGAATACACCGAAGTATAAGAATGAAGCTTTGAAAGGGTTCTTACTTTACAAAGGTCTAATATTTGGTTGAATTGCTCGTCCGATATCTTTTGGTTGCTCATGAAGAGTTGCCGCACACACTCCGTTATATAATTGGGATCTTGTTTATTTTTTCGAACTTCCTCAGCAATGGAATGTGCCAGTTCTTCTTCATAACTCAAAGGTCTCTGGAAAATGACCTTGTCTTCTCTACTTGACGATTTAGAGATCTCATTATTAATTTCCTTTGCTCCCAGGAAATCTTTCAAAACTCTAAGCTTCTTCTGCTCTGCTTGCAAACATCGAAGCAGCTCGTGAACTCTGACTCGATATATAAAGTCATCCCATGCCATTTGAAAAGGCTTGAGATTGGACGGAATACTGGAATTAACCATTTTGTTGGTTTCTTTAGCCAGTTAGCAAATCCTTAATGCTTGCCACAGGATCATGAAGGCAAAGTCGAGTGATAAAATTGCTGTCAGTCACTAGTTCACAATAGCACCAGATGTAAATGTAAGAACCTAATTACTATAGCAACCGTTTCTGGTTGTACTCAAAGAGCAAAATCGTACGAGATATAACAACATGCAAGAAATTTGAGCTTAGAGAACTTTAATGATGAAATTCAGCTGTGACTAATTAATCAACCGTCATAAACTCATGTAACAATGCAAGAGTGTAGGAAGCGTTAATATAAACGTTTTCAGATTACTGTAAAACACACTAAGAAGAAGAAACGAAAAATATATTCTTTCTTACAGCACTACCATGGCTTCAGTGCTTTGCGAAACAATTAAATTACGAGACCAACGTACGATCAGACTTTAAGCATAGGAATATCACTTTTCTGTAACAGGTAAATTGGTATTTCCTGTCAGCGTTGCAACTAGGCCTGACAAATTCAATTTTTGCCCCCTGACTAGCACCAAGGTAATTGTGCTTTCGTACGTTATATAAAGCTTTGTGAGTTAAAAAGTGTGTACGCTCGCAAATCTCGTACAGGCGAGCTTAAACCACCATACTAAATACAAACGTATGGCTCCTACATCAGCAACAATAAAACCGTGACAAACAAAATAACTGCGCCGAATGAGCGGAGTCTGCAAAACTTTACGTTGTTTGAATAGCTCAAGGCAGGACTACATATGTTTTAAAATGAGCGAATACAATTACTAACACTCAGAAGATTTAGATATCGGGGCTCTATGCCGCAGAGTAGAAGCGGATTCGTTACCGTCTGAAGCGTCGACAATTTGTATGGGTCGATTTTCTTTGTCTTCAACATCAACTTCATGCAAATCTTCATCTGCTTCATGTTTTATTGGAATTTCGGTACCGACACTCTCACCTTCTGCTTCTTCGTTTTGCATCCTTTCCTTTTGAATCCACTTCTTCCTGCACCAAGACGAACTCATCTGAAGATCGCCGACTTTCCTCCTTTACTTTTGCATCAAAATCTTTTGACGAAGCTTCTGAATCGCTGTATGGCACCTTAAGCTTTTTAACTGTCTGTCCCGAAGGAATTTTCGAAGTCACATCAGAAGTAACTGGCAGTTGTCCGTCAGAAAACTCTTTCTGTTCCAGTTCATCCTTGGCTTGGCTAGCATCGACTATTTCACGCGGCGTGTGCCGATTTATGAGACGTCCTCCTGGAACAATTCAACAATTAAAAATTGAGATTTCAAATTTTTTGAAAACTGAATAAAAATGTAGAATTTTGAAGTTGCTATCATAGCTCACTTTCTCTCAGAAGTCGCTGACGAGCCATTGCCCTCCTCTCATCTAAAGACCTTGCGCGGTCTGGATCATAGCCAGCAGGAAAAGTCACTTGTCTAGGTGTGAAGAATTTGTACCATGATAAACAGGCGATAATGGTTAAGAAGAACAAGTTAGTTGATATTCCAAGGAAGGCAGATAGCACAGGCCAGTGGAACATGAAGTAACGTAATCCAGTGAAGTGTGCATGGATCTTCAACCAAGTCTGGTAGATTTCGACGTAATTGCTCTGAATTTCTATGGCAGCTTCAGTAATTGGGCGCTCCTGATGAACAGATCATATTAGTTTTCCAATGTCAGTCATATCAGTCTCCTTGTAAAACACTCTGCTACAGTCAAGCTGGTTGACACGAAGCATCAACTTACCGGGTGCTCCTCAAAGTTCGAGAAAAGTTCTACAGGCACAATTTGTTTCTCTTCAGCAGTTCCTGATAACAAAATGGGAGCATAGAACAGCGCAATCAGGTTACGCACCATCCATGACCTGTAGTGTTGGTAGATTTCGACGTAATTGCTCTGAATTTCTATGGCAGCTTCAGTAATTGGGCGCTCCTGATGAACAGATCATATTAGTTTTCCAATGTCAGTCATATTAGTCTCCTTGTAAAACACCTCTGCTACAAGCTGCGTCAAGCTGATTGACAAGAAGCATCATCTTACCGGGTGCTCCTCAAAGTTCGAAAAAAGTTCTACAGGCACAATTTGTTTCTCTTCAGCAGTTCCTGATAACAAAATGGGAGCATAGAACAGCGCAATCAGGTTACGCACCATCCATGACCTGTAGTGCAGCATGGCAGTTCGACACGACTGGGTCACCCAAGTTCCTTCATTGTCCCTCAGCTTCGCACAGACGAGAAACATACCCAATTCACGATTGGCTCTTGATTCTGGCATCTCCAACTCCACCAAGATCTTATAAGGCTGTCCCACCATCAGCAAGTTGTTGCGCTTCGTCAGAGTTACGTTAGCAGCTGGGAAATTACACAACCCTTCATCTTTTCGTCGGCCACAAGAACGACTGTAAACAATACAGCAAATCCAGTGTGATCACCTCAAAATAAGAACATACTCAGCTTTTGTTTACAAGTATTCCTGGCTTCTCATTCTCTCATTGACCCGACTCCATACTATGTACTAATACCAAACCAATGAATAATAGTATTGTGAGCACAGTGCTCATACTGAACAGCAATCATTCCCAGCACCTAAACCTGTGTTCATTAAGCAAAACCACGGTCTAAAGGTTGCATCAGTTATCACTATGAAACCGCAGATTATAATTTGCAAACAATGCATTGCAACCTTCCATGCAGCTCAGATTACGCATATCGTCTCGCTTGAGCTTTCCTATAAGCTTTTCTTTGTAATATAAATTGATTACACATTACACCAAACAAAATTCAATCGAATTCACTAACAGCATGTGTAAAAGCACATTACTTCAGAAAACGAAAAAGATAATAGACTCACCTGAACTGCAGATGTACAGGCCTCGAATGCGATATGGCTGGCATATAAGAATAGTAGAAAGTAGCATACAAGAAAACGGACATCCAAACAATCGCTGTGACAGTCAGCAAAACAAGAATCGCTTTGTACAAAGTTTCCTGGGCCGATAGAACGAAAGTGGTGGTCCTATCTTTATAAGTAGGCAACCCCAAAAGGTGCCCGGCTAAGTATCCTGGCATTTTGACTCTTCTTCTGCACTTCTGATGCAATACGTATATCAGAATTCCGAATATTCCTCTGGAGCCTCTTGCAAATCCGCGTTCCTGCTACGCCGAGTTCTCCCAGAGGATGATAATCCACAAAGCATTTAAACTTCCTTCATGTGCGTCAAATCCGGCTTTTCGATCCAATAATTGTGAGCTTTAAGATTTTCTCACGTTTTCAAGACTCTGAAAAAGATGCAAAATTCATTGAAAAAATTCCCTCAAATTCTATGTTTACTTACTAATAGCAAATTGCAAAAACGTACAAATTGAAATATTACCTCTTTAGGTGATTGCAGATACGGAGCTGAAGTTAAATCGCAGTAACCTGAACAACTGACACAGTAGATGCAAACAAACCCTGCCTCCGCAGGTAACGAACTGCCTTAAATCTTAATTAACGTTACACGCAATTCTTCTTTAGTTCTAACTACACCATGTTAAATGCGACAGCATTTCAGCTCGCAAGAACAAGAGCACATGAATTCCACATGATGAGTCCCGAAGCAACTCGCAAGTCGTAATGGGCAAACAACGCCTTATTTCACGGCCATTAGTTGATCGTTAATCGCTATAAACTGATATCACTCGGTTTAATCGTGTGTCGTCGTCAAATTGAATTAAGCAGATGTGTTGATCACATACAGAAAATTATGAGCGCTAAGTTGGCAGACAGCCAAATTCGAATTTCCCTGATTCTCATCTGAGCAAAACAAAAAAATCAGATGCTGTCTTTCATCAAGAAGTGGCTGTGGCGCAAGTCCATAGCTTCATAGTGCAAACCTGCTCTCATTCCCACTTTCACATTTACGGTTCCCTTAGCAACCCATTAAATTCCCACTAATGGCCGTAGAAATTCCTACGATTGCTCCATGCCGTGCATGCAGAAATCTTCAAATGTCCAGAAATCTCCTAATTGTATTGCTATTTGAAGATGTCGGGGAAAGCTCATTGGCATGCTCTGAATCCAACCCAGCTTTGCAGCATTACCAGATGGCTCCATTAATATGTGAGGAGATGAGTGTGCATGACACGAGCACTTTCAGCAATTCGTTGTAGACTGCGACTGACTGGAATGCATCGATGACTCTCGTCTCACAGTTCGGGCAAAGGAAAATTAAGACACAAGCCCTTACTGAGCTCCACTCGTGAGAAAAATTCTCATAGAGGAAATCCATGTAGTGCTTATAAATACATCCTAAGGAGAGGACGTGAAAACTTTTCTTCATGGGAGAGTGCAGTAACTAAAAGTTTTCACAAACGAATTCAATACGGCAGTTCATTCATCACAGTACAACTAGTTTTAGTGGGGCCTTTGCCAAAATTCTAGTTGGATTAAGCGGAAAGTATTCCTTTAATCACAGTTTTCAAGTGTCTTTCCTAGTGCCAGTGTTTAATCATGGCTTCAGCTCGGATTTTTTCAGGCCGAGCCCATCATCGGCTATACTTGCGGTGAATACTGAAGAAAAAATCCGTGCGACGGATTCAAATTCTGGTTGAGATTTATACCTTCAACAATTATCCTCTTGATGAAGCCACCGAACCCTCTAGATCAGTTCATTGTCGTTGGTTTGATTGTTGCACTGGGCACCAGCTTAAAGTTTTGGCCAAAAAAATGTTAATTAGAATTGTCTGTGTGTGTGCTGTGCATGTCATAAGTGAGTGCTGAAGTAGCCTGGAGATGTGTTAAGTTTTGTAGTGCTTCAAGAAGTGCAAGCTGTGAATTTCCGGTGGCTGAGAGCCATTGTTGAAACGACAGAAAAGGACCCAAAGGTCTACTTTTTCAAAAGCGTAAGTCAACCAGTTCTGCTTCCGAAGATGAACCTCATCTGAATCTGAAGCATATAAAGTTCAACGTAAACTCCCTTAATGTTTCTCACCGCAGCTCCTTCTTGTTCTATTAATAGATTTTACGTGGAATACATTAGGACTTACATGCAAAATAGTTTCCGAGGCTAGACTGTCAGAATGTTTTTCATACATTACGGAGAATATATTGCAAGGAAAGGTCGACTATTTTTCTAGAGGATTAGAAGCCAAATGTTTGAAATAGCTTCAACTAGATAAGTTATTGCCAGTTTGGAATCTGCAAACTCGTCGCAGTGCCAGTCCATGTCATTAAGGAGGACCGTCATGTTTGCGGATGCTAGAAATTCACGATGGAATTTTCTGAGAATCGTGAAATTATGACGAATTTGACCTGCAGTGGAATTAGAAGCACTTTCCGGTGTATGCTATCGGGATGTATGATCGTTTGAGCTCTATGATGTTGGAACAATGCAATTCGAGCTAAAATTGTGAAGACCAAGTCAACTGTCAGGATTTTTGTTAGACAGTTAGCATCTGTAGCTGCTTTTTTATGGCAGTAAACCTGCTGGAAGTTGAAGGACTGACTGCAGGTAGTGCACAAACCACTGCAGCAGTTTGATTGATGATAAAATTGTAGTAAGTGTTTACAGCAATAGTACATAATCTAGATCATGACTAGTGCAGTTATTCAAAGGTCGTTCTTGCAGCCTGGTCAGTTCAGAAGCAGGATGATCAATCTAGTTTTGCAACTAGGAAGAAATCACCATCACAGAAGAACGAGTAGACACATCAGGCTTTTCGCAAGGTTGCTAAAAATAACGTAGACAAGAGGAGGATTGAAATTTAGTGAACGTGTTGCTAATCCGTAATGTGATACTTGAAATCTATTTGCTCGTGATTCATTATGCCTTTGATATTTTTCAACAGATGGAATAGACAATCATCGGTGAAATATCTCTCTCCTTTTTGATCTGAACGAAGACGTGCATGAGGATGTGGACAAATAACGATGAAGACTTCTGTGTGAAACTATATTGTCGAATGGCTTGGCCTGAAGTGTGACACTTGTTTGTGCAAATTTTTAGAACTACCTGGAAATGACTTCTATATCCGGTATTACATCGGCTCCTTGAGTCTGCGACGTGCGCGTGCTAGCAACAGGACCTGATAGCAAAATGGATGTGTCAGCATCTACGTAAGGTTGTGTCAATGCCATAAAGTGAGACTTTCTGTGCCGACCCCGAGGAAAAGTAACCAAAGCCGAGCAAGATGGAGGTCGCAGCTGCAGACAAGCGCTTGAAAGAGCTGGAAACTCTGTTTCTGAATGGGCCCCTCAGGTCAAACTATCAGTCTTTCAGTATCGAAACGTTACTGGATGTACTGCTTGTCCTGTATGATGAAGCATGCAATTCTTCGTTGCGGCGGGAGAAAACTGTATCGGACTTCATTAGCTTCGGTAAGTCTTCCTCATGCTTTGAACTTGCCTATTACTCTGTTGGGAACATTGCATTTGGTGCTGGAGCAAGAGGGTTGGATTAAAATTTTGCGGAGCAACATCGGATTTGCGTGCGGTTGAACGTGGGGTGTGTATAAAAGAGTCAGGTGTAGAATTTAATCATGTTGGCTGTCAACTCCTGTGTTAGACTTGAGCAAGATCGGAATTTGTCAGGGTTCCTCATCAGATGAGCTAGTGTTTTCTTGCCGACTCACACGTTTGTACTACAGGACTTGTGTGCCGATTTCGCCAGTATGCTCCATGCCCCTAATTTTAACGTTCACGATAAACGTTCTCCTGTTGCCAATTTTTCCTGAAGGTCGCGATTTTTCTAACTGTTCGTATCAGATCTAGAGAGCATTTAATTTACACAGCAGGCACATTTTCTTAATCATTGATGGCAATGAGCTAAAATTGCAATCAATGATCATTCAGTTTTTTTAGCTAGACAGAAGAGGAAAGCATCTCCATTTCAACGATGTGATCGAGCATCGCTTTTACTTTTGTCTGCGAATAAGCTATTTACAGAATTTGCTATAGCTAATATAGAAAGTTGTCTGTTGGCAATAATTTGGCGGTGCTCAGTGACTCATAACTTGACCTGATTTAGTGAGGCTGAGACACGAGGTAAAAAAATTCGCACTCTTGATAACAAATGAGAAAAGTTGCCCTATTCTACGTTTACGAACGTATGTACGTGATTACGAGTTGTAATTGGCCCCTTCCGGTGTCAGGTATTTTCACTTGGTCGTACTTGATGCGTGACTTGTTATGCATTACTTGTCTTCGTGTCGTACACTGTTCATGAGCGTGAATAATTTTAGTCAAAATCACTGACCGAGATCCCCTTCTTCTGCACTTGCTTTACTATGGGAACGAGGTAAATATATTTTGCTTCTTGGGTTGTTGTTCTATTAAAAATCTGCTGCGTCAATGAATACTCCTAATCAGAGAATCTGACTCAGTAATTCAAACCTGTGCTGCACGACAGACGAAACGAACAAAGGAAATGCGAACACCAACATGGTACGAGTAGGTAAGACAGGTATTTTTGTAGTACAACTGGAATCACTAGGGTTGATGAGTGTCATTTCAGCAGATTCTTTACGAAACCATGAGCACCATGTTTGCTGCCGGTACCAGTGACAACGACAGAATATTAATCGATTCATTAGCAGTTTAACGCTCGAAATTGGTCGAAAACACACGCTTGTTAAACAGCCTATTCCTGAAATTAGTTCGCTAATGCACCATACATCCGGGTAACGAGTCCGTGATCCGGGAAACCAATTGGAGTGATGGTGGCCTTTTAACTCTTGATTATAATATGTGATGAAGCTGTGCATTGTTACTGAATGTATGTCTTTCAAAGATCTAACAAGAGTTTATGCAAACTTGAGTTGACGCAGCTGATTGCCCAACGCATACAATTCTGTGCACGAAGTTTGCAAGCTCCTCGCGCTCTGCTTTGTGCAAAGAAAATTGATTTGCATGAGAAAGGCCGGTGACTGTACGGTAGTTGTGATTTCGCAAAGTAACCGTAATGTAATCATGAATGAAGCTGATACTAGATTATGATTATAGAGGTAAGAAAGGAAGACAGAAGGTTGGAAATGGCTGAATCAACAGGGTGCCGGCTCAAGTATTTATCTGATACACGGGTCGTGGGTTGGAGAGTTAGGTAGGACTGTGATTTAATGCGAAAGGTTGGTTAGGTCATAAGTTTTGCAAAGACCTTTGGTTGAAAGTCAGAAAGTTAATCGCAGCTTACCTGTATAGATGCATATGCATTGAGCGGCAGTCATCTTATATTGCCGGCTTGCTCGTAGGATTTTAGCAGGACTTCTTCTGACTACGTAGAATGACAGCGTCAAGCTCGTGTTCTCGAAGAATCCGAAAGCATGTGCAGAAACTGACTTTTGTTCCGTGATGTGGGGAACTTCAATTGTTTTGTTGTTGTTGCTGATGCGAAATAAGTTATGCCCGCGTGCAGCACAAGCCTTCGAATCAGTAGTGAGTAGATGATACTAGAGAAAAGAAGGCTGGGAAGGTGAAATGCATGTGATCATGTGTGAATTAGGAGCGTGGGGAATAGAGGAGGATGATTATCAAGAGTTGAATCTGTGCATCCATCATGTGCAATCAAGCGTCAATCAGTAGTCGCTCTTTTGGAATTCGTGGCGGGGGTTTTAGGAACTCTTCAATTGAGATCACAGATACTCTCTCATCTTTTCTGTAGCCTCTTTACCGCAGTCCAATATCGTCAATGAGTCAAAGGAAAGACGTGTGTACTTACCAACAACTCATTATGTCATATCCGAAAGCTACAAACAATGATGAATGCGAATCCTGCCCCTTGTAGCTGATTCCAAGACAACGGCGGGGAAGCACAGGAACGGATGTGCTGAAATCAGCACGTAGGGCAATAGCATGATCATAAAAATAATTCTGTAGAGGAATAGTTAAGCATGGTGTCTTCATTGCATAAAGAGTTTGGAAGATTCTTTAGATTGTGGTACCGATTTATGCATATTTATGGAACTTTCGTGGATTCTGCAGTGAATTAATGAACAGAGAAGTAATTAACTAACCCGCACTGGAAGCATATGCAAAACAAAGTATATATATACTTGCATTGCAAGCACCGAACATTGCCTTGTAATCCCAGTTTGATCTACGCTGGCAAATTACATCCGAAATACATTCATACGTGCTCAGGTAAATGGGGAGAAGACCGTACAGTATTATGGGAAATGAGTGGAGCAAGCATCTTTCTTCAGGACTTGAGTCAAGGTCCGGAGTGAGTCATAAGACCAATTCTGTTTTATGTCTTTGGAGGTTCGTGAATTTAGGTAGGAGCGGTGTAATGTTTCTTTTATGTTGCTGGGAAGAAGGAGAGATTGAAATGCATTGCCGGCCTGTGACATAAAGTTGCGGGGAGAATTATCGCTACATTTGTAATTCTAGTCGTGGTCAACTCGCTGGAGGGTGAAGTGCTAGCCATCGTGGGTGTTTGTTGCAGAATGCTGGGGACGCATAATAGAATGGGATCTGTTCTCTCATGTAGCCCGTAGGAATCGAATTTCCAAGGTTTCTCTGACTCTGACAAGGTCTCTCAAACTGGCTGAGCTGTTTCAGCTGTCCGAGAGGGGAACCGAAACCGCGTAGCATGGCTATAATAATTTCATACGCAAGCAACAACGGAAAGACAAGCATTTGCAAAAAATTGCAAACACAAGTTTCCCCCTTGTACGCCATATTTTTGATGGGTTCATCGCAACACGCAACAATCGATACTCCCCGCTCGTATGCATGAGTAACGCCACCAGCATCAAATTTAAACCTTCGTGAGCTTGTGATGAAGCTTGGCTTCACTCAGTTGACAGTTATGAAAGCAACTTTTCTCAGCCACCTTTGACTGAGCGCAAGGTGCTGTGCAATTTTTTTTGGAATACTTTTAGTTGATGGAATTGAGCGGATTGAATTACAAAGGTTTCTTCAATCAGATTCGAACTTTGCATGCGAACAGAGTACGCTATGTCATTTTTTCAGCTTGTTCAGATCACATCTACGGTTGAAGATAAAGACATAAGTTCTGTTAACTACTACTAGAAAAACTGGAGAAACTTGGTTCTCATCTTGCATCTCAATGCATTCACGTCGAAACCGCTTAAGAAAGAAAGGAAGTTCTTGTGATTGGAGGGTGTAAAACTCTCGGAGGGGACGAGTTATCAAGGGAGATGGAGGAAATGGAGATAGAAAAAATCTGGAATAAAAATTTTATGGGAAGCAGTAATAAGAATGAAAGAGGAAAGATCGGTAAAAACCTGATTGTACGAAGCTGTAAAGGCCTGCCTCGTGAATTGTAGAGTTAGCCAGGGCTGCACTGCCATGGGAGGGCTGACATACTAGAGCTAATATGTAATTTCTGCTAAAGGAATTGTAATTGAGGATGCTGCTTATAATTGCAACGAAGTAAGGCTAAATTGTTATGTTTCAAGTCGTGGACCGAGTGTTGTTACAAAGCAGGCACGCTGTAAACAGCAGGACTTGACAGCTGGTTTTGGAAGCAAGGAGAGGATGCATTTTGAATTGTTATTCGTGAGGATGCATTAACAAAAACTGCTAACAGGTAGCTGTCGAGGGCGTTATGAGTCACACATTTGTAAGGATAAACTGTTTTCTAGCCTCGGAGAGCATGGTCATCGATGTAACTTACGCTTAGTGCGTGAAAATGGGAATGTAGGGATGATGTAATATTTCGTGCGTTTCTTAATTTCAGTGAAACCTGTAGCTGGGAAGGTGAAAACACATCGACTGATGGTAGATGATTTCGAGATCCTCAAAGTGATCGGAAGGGGAGCCTTTGGCGAAGTCGCTGTAGTGAAGATGAAAGCGACAGAGAAAGTATACGCAATGAAAATACTTAACAAATGGGAAATGCTGAAGCGTGCAGAAACCGCTTGCTTCCAGGAAGAAAGAGATGTGCTCGTGTACGGAGATCGGCGCTGGATCACTAATTTGCACTATGCGTTTCAAGACGACACGAACTTGGTGAGTGAGTTTTAAAGCATCATGCGGAGATCAGGTCAAAGGACTGGATTGAAACTTCGCGTGCAGAAGCAAAAGTGAAAAGCATTTGGCCGATCGAATGAGAAAATTTATCATTTACTGGCTTGTGGTTTCCTCTTATTTCTCAACGAAATATAAAACACGCCTCAGGAATCAGAACGCCGCAAGCATGAGCATGGATGAGATAATGTTAACTCTGATTATGCGATTCAAGATCAAAGCGTGGTTTTGCTCATGATGATTGTTGGTTTTCCAGTATCTTGTAATGGACTACTACTGTGGCGGGGACCTACTAACTTTGTTGAGTAAATTCGAAGACCGTCTTCCAGAAGATATGGCTAAGTTTTATATTTGTGAAATGGTACTCGCAATTAGCTCAATACACAAATTAAACTACGTTCACCGCGACATCAAGCCGGACAATGTTCTTTTGGATGCTAACGGGCACATACGACTGGCGGATTTCGGATCTTGCTTGAAGCTCCAAGAGGACGGTACAGTTCAGAGCAACGTAGCTGTTGGTACTCCAGATTACATTTCGCCGGAGATTTTAAGGGTAAGTTTACAGAATGAGTATTAAGATATTAAACGAGAATACTCTATTGAGCAATTCCATTCATCGCGATGGCAAGTAATCAATCAATTTTGAGACGGCATACTCACTCAAGGTTTTATAACTCATTCTCAGACGACAGAAGGTTGTATTGAACTAATTGCTTTGTCTTCGGATTGAATACCAGTCGGCGAAATGTTATACGTTCATTGTTTTGAGAGCTGTTGTGCATGCACATGTTTTGTGTTTGTATTAGATTTGCATTACGTGACAATTCTCGTTGAGAGTAGGTCGAAATTTAGCGAAAGGCAGACCTACCCTAGGCCTAGCCTAATAATAGCGATAATTAGGTGATGCGAATCCATAATTGGGAGCGTGATGGCTGCATTTGCATTCTGGTTATTGTTTCCAAGACAGATAATTGCACAGGTTATGGTTTGTTCACTGCCGTTTGATGAGATGTAACAGCGTTGCATAATGATCGAGTCTGCAGTGAAAGAAAAAAGTGAAATGAAACTGAGATTGCAAAATGTGAGCTGTCGGGATTAACTTAGATAAGGACATTATGTTATGTTACATCAAAACGTACAAAATCAAAAATTGATGGTAGTACCTTCATACGTTGTAAAATTGGCTTGAGGAACTAAAACTCTTGCAAAAAAATAGTAATGCTCTGTTGCTTGTTCTAATTTTCAGGCGATGGAAGATGGCCAAGGAAGGTATGGACCGGAGTGCGACTGGTGGTCCTTGGGTGTGTGCATGTACGAGATGCTGTACGGGG
>VRMD01001784.1:0-15432 GCA_009872375.1 Sminthurides bifidus | reverse complement strand
ACGTGTACCTGTGACGTCAATGTTGACAAGGAAAGTACAATCTGGGGCCTGTGCAAAAAACTAATTTGGGTGAAACAACAACTGACTTTGTCTCATTGATCCTCAGAGCAAATCTCTAATTTAGGGATTTGCTCCCCTAATCTCCCAATAGTACACTAATGACGATTACTAGCCAGCAAAACTCCGTTCTTTGTTCTTTGCAATTTTCACCGGATTCTCTCTCCTAAACGGTCGATTGAAGTTGCATAACACCTGTCATACTTTGCATCCAGGGTAATGAATCATAAACAAGACAGAAATTGGCACAAACCACAGCCAAATGTCAAAATAACAATTAGCAAGTACAGGAAACCCACAAATCTGCCAGTGCTTTAAATGACTGAATTTATGACTTGTAGCCTCGCCTTTCTGTTTTCATGGTATTGCACCCATCCAGTGAGTCACATCCCGCTGCTTCTTTTACAGAACCCAGCAGTCTGTCTTGAATTTTGCCGGAAAATCCCACAGTGAAAAGATACGTGAAGATTCAGAGGAATCACAGCCGCAGTTGACTCCAACCGCATCCGCAAGTTAAGCTTATGACCAAAGTCTTGCTTGTTAAAAGCAGATTTAGCGTGGGCTCTGCAGCTATTTTTACCCGGTGACGGCATGAAACTCACCAACTAAATTTTCCTCCGAATTCACGAAATGAACAACCTGGTTTCCAGCAGTAGTAACCACATAATCATGCAATCCTGTCCTTTTTGCAGCTTAATCTTATCTATTTCAAGATCTCGTGGTAGATTATACTCCTCCAGTCTCCCCTCCCCCCACAACGTATAAAAAACTCATATTGTCAGCACCAGTGCAGCGGATTCTATGAGAATAAGCTCTTCGAACTACCAATTTGATTACAAAGCAGAAAAAAGTGCATCTTCCTCCATGGAATTGCTTTAGTCCTGCAGTTCCCAGCTTGCTCTTGGTTAAGCAAGTATCAGAGCTATCAGATTTAATCAACATTAGGTTCTCAGCATGCAAATTCAGCCTTTGAAGTCCGAAGGTTATTAACACTAAAAGGTTGTCACAGATCATAGCATGTGTACACTTTCTCATTAGTTCCCTGGAACTGATACAATTTGCAACTCCGAAACTGTTAAGGCCATAAGGTCAACTGAATCTGCAAGGCGTCAGAACGATTACTTTCTCGTGAATGAATCACAGGATTGATAAACCCGAATGACACATCAAAGCATCAAAGCCTGACGAGACAGCATTGATCAAGTCTCAATCTTATCAGCATTAGAGTATTGAATTAGATGGATTAATTCCCATTCCGGGGAACTTTGATAACTGAATTCTCCTAAAATGTGGTAAAGTATTAAACATCCTTTCTAAATCATTCTACCAAGCAGTTCTCAAGAAACGCTGGCCTTCTCCAGATCTGAAAGGAAAAGCTGGAGATAACCGAAACTGTGTGAACCTGCAATTCCTTCACAAGCATCCTGGGGAACTCCTGCTTCATAAAATTGCATATCAGCAATCCATAAAGGGAATACGATATTCCAATCTTTCCATGTACCGTCACAGCAATTTTTGTAACGACATCCTTCGTCTTGCATAAGCGGTCCCTTTGTCCCCCATTTCCCCCATAGACGATCGTACGATTAGTGTTCTTGTGCACTCATCATCATAAATTACGGTTGAGAATTCGCATTGTCTGCAAATTCACATCACATTGTGTAATGCAGTCCAAATGGTGCACCTATGAACTGGCTTCGCTATTTCTGGCGCCATAAAGATTTATGCCAGATTTCTCCGAACAGATCTTCTTAAGATTGATCTTTCAGCAGTTTTACCGTTGGTTTTCTCAGCAGCATTCTCGGTAAACTGCCGCTAATAAGCAGTTTCATTTTAACGTTTCCAATAAGTGGGAATGGAATCACTTCTGTGCCTCTCCCGTAAGATGTTCTCAGATCTCCAAGATCTGGAGCCATGACCTTACGTCAAGAAGCACTGGGGCACGAACAAGACTTATGGGCTAGTCAAATGCATGAAATTTTGCGCATTGCTCATGCATTTTTGCAAACCTTCCGTCGTCTAACAAGCAACAAGCTTACGTAACCGTCCCCTCTTTGAAATGGCGGTACCACGTAGCGCCTCCGCTCATCTCCCTCGGAAATCTCAGCTTCAAATTCAAACTGAGAGAGGCTTCATACTTAATTCAAGACGGGTTTGCGGAAAAAAGGCAACAGTCGAGCAATTTTCCTTGTGTTCATGCGACCACCGCCTGAAACTATGAGACGGGACACGGTGGCGAATCATGTGAGTTTGAGAATGACGGAAGTTTTCTGTATCAAGTCCTCCAGCTCATGGCTCTCTTCCCCATGCTGTGCGACAACCAATACTTTAAGTTGAGTCAATGCTAACGGTTGTTAATTCCAATGCTCGCACTTTGTACTCTGACACCTTCAGCTAAGTCTATCCGAGCGGAATAAATCCAGTATGTAGGTTACACACGTAGGGTAGGTTCTGAAGAAAAGCTGCAGTGATAACACAATGATATGAGCATAAAAAGAGTCGTTCTTACTACATGGTGGTTAGTGGCCGAAAGAAGTCGAATGCTTCCGGCTTTTTACCGACTCTAACGAGAATCCTTTCGAGAAGGACTGAAGGGGAGAAAAAGCTTGTCTATTTGTAGAGTAAGGCCGGCATTGGGAAAGAGGGACGGGAGTGGTGTGGGCTTCGGTAGAAGGATCTATACGCGACTTGTAGAATTATCTGAGAAATACTTGCGACCTTTATACTATAACGGTGCTTGTAGTAGAGGAAAGTCCTGGCATTGACTCATTCATTCGTGTCATAACTTCCAGACAAGCTCCACGTTCGAACCGTGCTCCCGGATCTTTGGGGTCAGCGACGGCGTGCTCTCTTGTCCTACATCCAAGATTGATTGTGGAACTGGAAATAGTGGAGATAGTATCCGAGTAATTTGCAAAGGGGTGGTGCGACAAGTTGATTAGTTCCGTGAATTCCGTACTGTGGAAGTGGGTCACCGGTTGAATACCACAGGTAAGCCAGAAACTAATCAGAGACTTTTGGATTTTGTCCCATTGGAATTGGAGGTTTAGCTTGTAGGCAATTTGTTCTAGCTCATGTGAGTAAAGACCTCAATTGAGATTAGGGTATGTATGATAAATTGCTACGAAAATTCTGGTTGAAACTTTGAATTTCCGTGCGATTTCCGTGCGACAGTTCAGAAACCTTATTTATGTTTCAAGTCCAGTTATTGAAGGTATCTGACATTTTCAAGGGTAAAAATGTGCCCCGGGCTGTTGTTCACTCACATTCTAACTTGGATATTTGAGGCGGTATTTTTAATGGCATGTGATTCAGATTCACCATTTAACAGAATGTCTCTTGGATTTTTTTCAGACATAAGAGGCAAGCTCGGATTGGTCATTGAACTGATTTGGGACCTGGTTACTTGTGAGAAGAAGGGTTCCTCTAAGCGTAAGCTGCGGCCAGTGCAGCCTGTGAACAACGTTGTGGACAGTAGTTTAAGATTGGAGCAAAGGAAATTTGTTCACCTTTGAAGTTGACGTGATTTCATCCGTTCTATGTTTACAAAGCGTGATTCGCATTTCTGTGTTTGGAGGTAAGTGGAGACTGATTGTTCCCCAAACTAATTTTAAGCAACTTCCTTACAAAGTCTTAGAGCTCGTTGAAAACATGTATGGAAGACGGGGTTTGTTCCAATATTACCGATAGCATTATGTCATTTTCTCGTTCAAAGTATCTCAGAATATGATGATCCCTGGTTTCAACACACTTTACTAATTACATGCTAGCGACACTGACACGGAAAACGGGCCCACGGCTTTTAGTATCAAAGTCTGAAATTGTGTGAATACATGTCACATAAGTAACATTACATGTGCCACAAGGTCAGCCGGTTAAAATGCATTGCCAAAGGCCATTGCGTTATAGAGCGGCCGCGTATAATTTCAAGCGTGACGAAAGCACGAGGATTTCAGGAGAAAGCTAAGCATTGTGTTTGCCGGTAGAGTCCGCTCATGTGGCTTTCTCGGCTTTTCGTTTCTTTAGAGAGGGAATGTATAAGCTTCATACAGTCATTCTCTCGTCTCAGAATTTGCACTCAGAATCAAATTTACCTGACTTGGGGCAAAACAGCCATGACTGTTTTAGTGTGATTGCTTGAGGCGATTGTTAGTACCTACAGTCTCTGTACTGTATTAGCAGACTTCAGCTGTAAAGGCTCCCAACTTGTCTAATGACACCATAACCTGAAAAAAGTTTCCAGAATCACTATTTCTGTGCATTTGCCAAAATATTAAGCTAAACCGCTAAACGTATCCCACGATCAAGTCACATGCTTCGGCTGGTTCGAAAGATTAAAGAGAATCTAGCTTTCGACAACTGTTATGATTCTTTGAATTCGGAGGAGACACTTTTTCCAAACGCAAAGTATTGACGGGTAGGAGGATGTCAAAATTTTGGCACCCCTGATACCAGCAAGGAACATTACTTGTGGGTGAGAGGTCTTGGACACAGGACGTGGATGATGATGTCAGAAATTTGCCTCAATACAGTACATGGCAGGAATCGTGGAAAAGTTATGGCACAACATTATATTAGACGTTCTCAGAACTAGATGCTGTGTATTTTGACAAATTTTGTCACATTTGTAGATACGAGTTCGGAGACGAAGTCAGGTCAAGCCCACACCAATTTCTCGTATTGGCACATTTGAGTAGTTGCTTTCATAAAGTTTCATTTTCAGCCCTTGATCAGCACAAGCAGTTGACTTGGCCCACATTGAATTCAGATTTAAAGTACTATTCGACTCAAGAAGCACAAATGCCATCACCTTCTCATAACCTTGTGGCAAAAGTGAAGAAGCTTTGCTTTAAACCACTTGATTTAAAATGCAGAGGCTGAATGCAATCAATGTGTACTGCACATCGCTGCATGCTCACATCCAACCCAACGATGGAGTGCCATCCAGCTACAATTGGACGCCAGATGGCGCTAGATTTGACGTTTGAACCTATGCCAAAGACGGCTAAACTCCATGTTAAGTCTGCTATTACTGTAATCTGTTTCTGTGATACCTCTGTTACCTTTTGGCAGGAAGAATACTCAAGTCCCTTAATACAGAGAAGTGGATTAGCTTCTTCGTACTCAAGATAAGATACTGATGATAATACCTTATCATATCAATCAGTCACAGAGCATTGAGTACCTTTTCACCAGTCACTAAATGGTCTCTGTCTCATCAGTGGCTGAGGATTCTATAAACAGCGCTAAGAACCATTAGACTTGAGTCGCTTTAATGTCGAAAAACCCACCCGGTTGATCTATTTTCCCTGGCCTATTTGGCGACAGATGGAGATGTAAATCTTTTATGCTTCTCTTGGTTGTTTGTGCTTCAGCTAGACGTAGCTCAAAACAAGATACGGAGTTGCAACACCTTGAGTGCATTCCGAATATCTTTTCAACATGTGTAAAAGTGTATTGCGCAGCAGAATCATCAAAACGTTTTTTGTCGTAAACCCAAGCATAAGCCGAACACGTTTGCAAAATTCCTTATAGCTCTTAGAAAACAGGCACCAGAAGCTACTTCAACAACTACTATTGCGAATAGCAGCGAGGCAATGCCATCTTAGCTCAACTTGCTCCAATTTCGACAGCTTTATGCAACAAATCACGGAGTGGGGAGCAACAAATTCCTCAATTTCATTAACGAGCAGCTTGTACGCGCCTTTCAATTACTTGAAAGCTTTTGCCAATTTTCACATCTCTCACTTGATCATTACCAGTTACCAGTCCCATGTAGGTGACCTTGCATTCTCAGAATCCGAAACTGTAAGAGCTCATCGTAATCTGTAATTTGTTCTATTCACCAATTGGAGGTAAAAATACATGGAGCGTTGCTAGCACAATGAAGTCCATTAGGTAGTTCAGAAGGTGAAAGATTTTGTTTGAATGATCCCTCCCTACCTTGACAACGGTCTTTTCGCAAGCCTCAATCGAACATCTCCAGAGAAAGTTCAAGGAATGAAGAAATAAGAAGTGAAAGGTCATTCCAAATCATCCGGAATCAAACATGTGTACTGCCAGTCGAATTAAATTGACTTGCGAAAATTGGTTTCCATCAGCTACTGTAGCTTTTTATTCCATCCCTTCTCCGTCAGAAGACAATCGAAGCCTAAGAATCGGAAAATTGCCTTTTGATTCGTAGAAATAAAATCCAATCGATCCTTGATCTTTAGGAAATAATTGAATAACAAAGGATTTGTTTCTCTGCTCTCTTACAGATGGAAGTAAGCAATGTATGGAATGAATTGTCCTTGGACAATTTAGAAACCTGGGATTCTATCTGTAAAGAGGAGTACGTTGTTTCCCCTACTACTGTGACTCTTGAAGAATCCGACTGCTCTCCCCAAATCTACCAAGTCTGTGATCTTGTTGATTCTTCATCCGGTTCCAAGGGCTCAACCAATTCCTCTTTTCCCACCTTCTTCAAGGAAACTCCCTCCGTCTCCTCCCTTCCTTTAAGTTTATAGCAATTTGCTCCGAGAACTGAGAGACTTTTTCTGTACTAGCGGTTCTCTTCAGTTTCCCATATAGTAGGTTTTTGTTTTCCTTTTTTTCCTTACACATCATTTCCAGCCACTACAGTTCTTCGCATCGGAGTCCTTCCTCTTCCGTTTATGCAACTACAACCGTTATCTTCCGCTAATAGCAGGTAAGCAAACTTTTAATCCCCTATGTAATGGCAAAACTCTAGCGAAATCACATCGCGAAAATGCAAGCAATCCAGAGGGAAAACCTGAACACCGCGCTCCGAACCGGCACCATCAGAAAATTGCTCGTTGAGAATCTGTTCATTTGTAATTTGATTCAGTCGATCTTAATTGCTATCAGCAACTTGCAAATGAGAGACTTGCAATTTGCCAGTCTCTCTCAAAGTCTCAAATGGTAGTTACATGTTTTTATCTAGTTCTTCGCATCGGAGTCCTTCCTCTTCCGTTTATGCAACTACAACCGTTATCTTCCGCTAATAGCAGGTAAGCAAACTATTGATTCCCTATGTAATGGCAAAACTCTAGCAAAATCACATCGCGAAAATGCAAGCAATCCAGAAGGAAAACCTGAACATCGTGCTCCGAACCGGCACCATCAGAAAATTGCTCGTTGAGAATCTGTTTATTTGTAATTTGATTCAGTCGATCTTAATTGCTATCAGCAACTTGCAAATGAGAGACTTGCAATTTGCCAGTCTCTCTCAAAGTCTCAAATGGTAGTTACATGTTTTTATCATCAACTCTCACGTTGCCTCCCCCATCCCTCCATGACCATGAAACTCCGATGCCAAGAAATTAACCTCATTTCAAGTTGAGACCATCTCCAATGAAATGACATGAAGGGTTGAACAAATGGTCGCATGACTTGATTCTTTTGAAAGATGTAATTGAAATTTTAGTCGGAAGCACAGAGCAGACTAAACAACTCGGATCTAGTGGGGTAACTGGAAGTCTAGAATAGCTTTGTCAAAAATGGCTTCGTCAAGAATAGCTTCTCCTTTCAATCTGCCAAGGGATTCATTTTCCTGAGACTGAATTTTGATAGCTTTTGCCGCTAGGAGTATCAAGTTTCTAACGTTTCTAACAAGGACTCTAATGGCTTCGTCACGAATAGCTTCTCCTTTCAATCTGCCAAGGGATTCATTTTCCTGAGACTGAATTTTGATAGCTTTTGCCGCTAGGAGTATCAAGTTTCTAACGTTTCTAACAAGGGCTCAGGTTGATTTACGCATTAGTCTGGAGTTCAAATTCAGGCTAGCAAAACGTTCCTTTCATCGTTTCATCATTGGGGTAGAAGCCTTAAGTAACAAAGGCTCTTGAAGCTACATGCTTAAGACCATTAGACTAATGGCTTAAGACGGCAAAACTCCAGCAACGATTTCAATACATTCGCAAAACGTTGACGTAAACTTGCGTATTGGAAGCTCAGATTTAAGGTCGTAAAACCTTGCATTTAATACAAACAGCAGCATTAAACTGCTGGCTTTTGCATGATTCAGCTCCAGAACCTATTAAAACCTGTTTTAGTAGTTGCGAAAATCGCTTTCAAAACGTTCGTCTTGCAAAGAGAGAGAGAGAGAGTGTCACTTAGCCTTGTGACACTGAGGCGGAGTAATTGAATTGTTTTAGAGCATTTGACAAGTTCGTGCAAACAGTCTCGGTATTCAATTATGAATTATGACACATGCAATTACACCAGTTCCAACTTGCATGAACAGAACGTGAAAATATGTTATCTTGACGTGCTCAACGTGAGCTTGTTGGCGAATTATCTCCTACGGGTCCATGAGCACTGAACTGCATTCAAGAAAATTGTAATAAATGGTGGTGATAATGTTGCATACTCCTCACGAATAATTCATGAGATGGCAGAGTGTCGTGAATATATCATGTGATAAATTCCTTATAGAGTGACTCGGAACTGCATTAGTGTTTTTTTCAACTTTTAACTCTGTCACAGTTCCGGTTTGTACTAACTATAGCTAAAAAATTATGAATCACTCAAACTCATGTGCAGGGAGTGCCGTTAGAGAAATGTTGGTAGTATTTTAGCGGATAAAATGCAAGCCAGAACCGTTTACGGCAGAGGGTGGTGGTGAATCTGAACTAAAACACTGATGTAAAACAGAGTCCATTCTTTTACATCTGGCTCGATGATCCTCACCGCATCTTAGCATTCAAAATTCACAATGGATGATGGATTAAATCATCAGACTAGCCGTGTATGAGTAACCCAGAGCGTGTTTGGCACATTGACACCCTTTGTTTGTGACTTTCAGTTTTACTGTCATTCATAAATCCAGGATTAAGTAAATTAATGAGTCATGGCATGGCATTCATGCGAAACGCTGGAACGAGCTGAAAAATAGTGGGATTATATAATCAGTGATTAGATTTATGATGGGTCGTAACACAACTAGTACTGAGATTTGAATGGATGCTCTATTGATCAAGTTGTTAGTGGCTGTAAGCCAGGCTAATTAGGTTACGACCAGTTGACGTAAAGGAAAGCTCGGCTTTAATTCATAAGTAATTGTTTGTATGATTCATTTCATACGATTGAAGTGAACAGCTTCAATGATCAACTCTCACCTTAATCGCTGACGCAGCAGTTAGCTCGAAGAACTGTTGAGTTAATGATCAAAGAGTTAAAAGATTAGCTTGTTTGTTACTGACACATCCCAAAGGAAAGTTTCTGGATAAAGTCTTGACTTTTTGCGTCACTTCCAGACTTGACAAAATAAAAAAAGCGACAAGGTTCTGAGGGTTGAAGGCAATGGAATGTTACCAAGTAATTGTTAGCTGAAGCTGTGGCGTGGACGTGAACATAACGGTTGAAAAACCCATGGTGAAAAAATCAAACTTTGCTAATTCAGTATTCAAAAGCAATGCGTAATTTGTCATGAAGAGAGATAAAATCAGTATTGGCGACAATTTAGCATAAGTTTAAGGCAAGGTTGTGCAATAAGTGGCCATTACTGCTACATTGACCATGTG
Organism: Sminthurides bifidus; assembly: GCA_009872375.1. Taxonomy (NCBI): domain Eukaryota; kingdom Metazoa; phylum Arthropoda; class Collembola; order Symphypleona; family Sminthurididae; genus Sminthurides; species Sminthurides bifidus. The sequence continues at coordinate 5,848 of VRMD01001784.1, read as the reverse complement.
AATACGGAGACAATGACGGATTCATTGTTTCATGTCAGAACCGAGAGGAAAAGGCTGATTGGCAGGAATATTGCAAAGGTGAATTTTTTAGTCAAAGCTTTCATCACACCCATTCTTCTATGAGCCCGGTCGAGTTGAAAGTGAAGGAAAGCATACAGAGATGGAAGATGTTCTCCTTGAAAACAGGGCCTGATTGACTTTTCATCATACACACTTTTTCAGATTGCAGGTGCAAATCTGAGAGATTTAGAGGTCGTCCACGTCCACAATGATCTCTTTCATTATCGGGATGCGGGATCAGGCTTTAATAAGAATTGAAAATAAAGGGAGGATTTCTAGGCTAGGCTGACTTTGTACAAATTAATTGTTCATCAGGGGCAATATGCACGTTCCCCATACTGACTACGTGATTGAACTCAGTCCCATTTCATTTCCGCTATTCAATGATTGTTAAAATGTCTTTTGCAAAAGCCGAAACATGGGAAAGCATTCAAGTACTTCTTGAAAGTTACACCAAGAGATGATGTCAATTAGAGGCTTTGATGATGGCGACAATTAAATCTGCGATTCTCTTTGATAGTGGCCATGTCCAATTCGGAAAATTGAAAAGCAGCTGCGGCGCCTTTGTTGTATGTAATCCACTAAAACTCATGTGATTTACCGGTGTCGCTTCATCACATCACTTGATCTCGGTGACGGTCACAAGGTGTAAGATTCCGGCGAAATCAGGTTTTTTCCCGATTTAGTGAATGCGGTAATTGTAATCATGTCTTGAGTCTGCCAATTAGCTGCAAATCACGCTGCACATAGATTTTGCATAACATGGTGCCTTGCTCAATATAGTACATATTAGCATTATTTTTCCCCATTGTGACACCAGGATGTATCATGAGACGTGACACACCTGCAGATGACCTGCAAAGATTCATCTGTATCATGCTCAGGTCAAGTAATGTCAACGTCAGCACCCGGAATGAGACTCCAGACCTCGGATTAACTTCTACCTGAGAATATTTCAATTAACCTCAAGGGAAATGCCAGGCACATGAAAATGCTTTTCCGAATGTGATTGTCATATCATGTGAAAGGAAGTGCTGGTCTCCCCCTTGACTTTTAAACAGGATAGAACCCATTTCCAGCCACAATCCTCTTCCTTCATGTAATTGGAGTAAACACTTGAAGAATTATGCGTTCTTCTTGGAATTGCCGAGATATTCGTTGATTAGAACAATCAGGAGTAATTTCAAGTGCCAATTAATCATCAGATGATAAGAGGAAGATCGGTGAAACCCACATCTCGTCTGATGCAATAGGAACAGGTGATGCAACTAGCTTCTCACCTTCTCGATTTACCTGAAGGAATTTCGGCAAATGGCAAATCATTCAATTGCCATTACCTGGCACACTTAACCAACTTCAAGTTCCTCGTCCTTACATTGTGTCTCTGATTCCTATTTAAGTGACTCTTGAAAACAGGATTGTTGTTGCACTCTTGATTGAATCGAGCAAATTGTCACATGACTTTGTATCATTGCATTCATCGGAACGTGCTTAGGGAACCTGATCAACTGAATTGAGTACCACGTTGTCTTCTGTCCCCTTTCAAATTCCAGCACCACTTGACATCTTTTCTTTCTCAGACTCACTTATCCCCAGTTTAAGACTCGAATTCTTAAACTACTATTCTTAATTACAGGTGGTTTAATGTATATCTGCTGCTACATATTAGAAAAGTGGGCCACTTTTTAACATGAGCTCTCATTAGAAGTGACCAAGTCTCGTACACTTCTAATGCTCATCCTTTTTGTTTCAGTTTCAATCTCGAACATGACACCTAACCATTTCAAGTTCAAGAGCGAATCCTTCGTATTCACTACTGCCGTACTGCCCCATCGTAAAAGAGCTAAAAAAACCTCAATGGGAGACAGTCTCTAGTGCAGATTTGCAAACCAAAGAAGAGGTTAGGTTTCTAGGCTAGCGAATGGACATGAACTTGTATAATTCTCATGAACCTATTTACGTAGAGGAGGCCGCTCAATGACACAGACATAACCACTCTCCCTTTATTGTTTCAATTAATTCCTTGATTAATAAAACGTTCTGGAAAGTGACACTGGGAAAATGATTTAATCTACAGTATCTCTCAAAAGTACAAGGACACTTAAGTTGTTCTCACTCTTCCAACATAACCTACTCTTGAGTGTGAGAAAGCAATTTTAAAGACTTTGAGTTCAAACTGCCCTGCCCCCGTCTCCGTTTCAGAGATACAAGCTCTCACTACCACTTGAATACAATAGGAATTATGAGTGTCAACCTCAACCTGTGGTCACATCATAAGCAGAAGTTCAATGCAATTGCCAAGAATTCAATTAAAAACTAGAATTCCCCGTCTCCGTTTCAGATATACAAGCTCTCACTACCACTTGAATACAATAGGAATTATGAGTGTCAACCTCAACCTGTGGTCACATCATAAGCAGAAGTTCAATGCAATTGCCAAGAATTCAATTAAAAACTAGAATTATGACATCATGAATGAAGAGCCATGAGCTGGAGTCAAGTGATTTTCGCACTATATTGTTTTAAATCTTTCGGTTCCTCCAACCGCTTAACATTTGTGCTTCCAGTGGTTTTACGTATGCATTACATAGGCAGAGATCACGAATCACAAAAGCTGGTGATTATCAGTAGCACGAGCGAGTTCAATGAATAGAAAGACGTTGCATATCGTTTAGCTGATTACCACTGTTTATAAATAGAGGCACACAGATCCATACTTTGTTTATTGTCAGTTCAGTTTCTGAGAGGAAGACTGGAAGAGCTTGTAGCTACAAAGAGAAAGTTGCTTGAGTAGGTGCTTTGCTCCTTCTTACTTTCCTTCTTTGAACCCTCCGCATCTCTTCTTTGGTTTCTTATTTCGTTCTTTCCCTGAAGTCTGGGAACAGTTAACTCCAAGGTCAAGTGGAAGAAACGGGAGAGATCCAGAAATCCTCAATTCCCAGAACCGTGTACACACCTGTAGAACTCACGAGATCTACGACTCGCTTCAACTCCCCGGTTGTTTCTACCCTGAAGCTGTATCGATACCCGGAGTCTCAACTCACTTCCGTACAATTCAAAGTTGGACATCGGAGTGGTCAGTTTACCTTGACCGAGGGCACTGTGAGACGTCTCCTTCATCTCAAAAGCATCTTGCACAAAAAAGTTGTTCACAAGTGCGATTCCGGCTGTCACTCCATAGGAAAGATACAAGACAAAGTACAAAGACCAGTAATTCTGGATCTGCGTCATAACTTTTTGTCCATTGTTTTTTAAAAACTGTGGCTACTTCCTTTTTATGGCTCCAAAGCTCACACTGTTGGGTAATGTACATAATATCCCCGCTGCTGACTGACACTGTTACACAGGTGTAGTTTTCCTACGCTCTCCCACTACAGGAATGGCAAGAAGAATATTTTTATCCCCAAAACGAACCAGTTTGTCCTCAATCTCACTGCTGTGCAGCAGTCTGAGCTGTTCATCAAGTCTCTTGTGGCTTTGAAGATCTGACGAGCGAGGATTGTTTGACTTTGCCCCAGTGACTATTGCATAACTCGTTGCAACTTGTTGCATTTCCCCCATTCGATACTGGTGTCAGGACCATTTACCTGACCTTCCTCACAGTTGCCAAGACAACCAGTTTGACCATTCTCAAAATGTCTACTTCAGTATTGTCAACAACGCTGTCTACAGTGACAGAGATTTTTTCGTCGACGGCGGAAAATTTCAAGGAAGAAACTCTCTGGATTCTCATTGTCGGCTTCGTGATTGCATTCATTCTTGCCGCCGGCGTAGGGGCTAACGATGTGGCAAATACGTTCGGAACCAGTGTCGGCGCTAAAGTCCTAACCCTTCGGAATGCTTGCATCCTCGCGACCATTTTCGAGTTATTGGGAGCCGTNTGCCGCCGGCGTAGGGGCTAACGATGTGGCAAATACGTTCGGAACCAGTGTCGGCGCTAAAGTCCTAACCCTTCGGAATGCTTGCATCCTCGCGACCATTTTCGAGTTATTGGGAGCCGTAACTTTAGGTAATGACCGAATGACTTTGTCTCGAATCTTATGACCTTGCTCTATGTTTTCAGACTTGTCAACACAACACGTGGTCCAAGACACCAGAAGATCTGGTGGTAGAAAGGGAAAGTTTAGAAAAACGGGAGATTTTTTCACGATTCCTTCAGTGGAACTTGTTATTCATTTCTTAAGTTTTTCGTTAGGAACAAAAACTTTTTACCATTTCTCCTTAGAATACAAATACTACATAGTATTTTGATAGAGTGATCGAGATATTTTTCTGCTCCTAAGATTTTTGTATTCCACATTACTAGGAGCTATTGAAACTTATTCAAGTACCGAATTTAGCTTTGATAGGGAAACGTTACAGTAAAGTTTCCAAGAAGTCTAAATTTTAACAAGAAACATCTCAAGAACTGAAAGGAACTAGGGTTAGTGGTAGTTGCCAAATTCTTAAAGATGGAGGCTACCTTGGCAACGATAGCGTCTAAGGTTGTGGAGACGCCAACTGAGGACTACGTACTATGCATTTTGCTCGCCGGATTCTTCGTGTCGTTCATCCTTGCTTTTGGCATTGGTGCTAATGATGTGGCCAACTCCTTCGGGACTTCGGTGGGATCGAAAGTTTTGACGCTCCGAACTGCTTGTATCCTGGCAACCATCTTTGAAATCGGCGGATCGGTCTTGTTAGGTACTTACCAGCTGATGTGTGCAATGACATATTGAGTGGCCAAACTGTTTTAGTCGTAACTCTGTAGACTTGAGGCACGCACGATGTAACGATTGACCTTATTTGGCTGTATTCATACAGTTTTTGATTCGTTACCATGACAACTAATTAGGATGTGTTTCCATGACACACGTAAGAGTTGGTAGTAAAAAGGTAGTTAGCAGTTAATATGAATTAATGAATTTTTCCATAATTACCTTCAGGTTACAAAGTATCTGAGACGATCCGGAAGGGCATTGTCGACGTAGACGAGTACAAGAATGACACCAAGGACTACATGCTGGGCATGCTTTCAGCTCTTGGTAAGTTTTAATCTCTTCATGCATTTAATACATTATTGCGACCACGAACCCTGAACTGAGAGAAGTGTTGTTGTCATTCTGGTGATCTCGATGGGATGACGTGCACGTGCTTGATACTTTGCTGGAGCCAAAGTAGTTTCATCAGCCTAAGTCAGCTGGTAACTTTCACCACTCTATTGATGAAAGGTGATTAACCAATGACCTTGTTTGACCTCCAGGTGGGAGCGCCATATGGCTCATCGTGGCGACGTTTCTCAAGATGCCAATTTCAGGAACGCATAGCATTGTCGGCTCCGTTCTCGGTTTCACCCTGGTGGCGAAAGGAACTGCAGGAATTCAGTGGTGGACCGTGGGAAAAATCGGTGAGTTCAACTTTCATCACCATGACGACATCAAGGAGAGCAATTGAGTCTACTGTAGCTCTAAGCTTTATACTCCTCACAGAAGCAGTCTCATCTGTCACCAAAGTGCAATACTTTTTGCACAATGTGATGACGTAATTAGCTAATTATGCACCTTGAATGGTTTCAGTCATGTCTTGGTTTATTTCGCCGATAATGAGTGGAATGGTCTCCGGAGGTATTTTCATCCTCATCCGGTACTTCATCTTGAACAAGAAGAATTCACTCACACCTGGACTCCGATCCTTGCCAATTTTCTACGGCCTAACTGTATTCATAAACATCATCTCCATCACGTTGGACGGACCTGAGCGTAAGTTTGGCCACATTCATCATTTACACAACACACATGCTTTCCTTCCT
>VRMD01001783.1:0-15433 GCA_009872375.1 Sminthurides bifidus | reverse complement strand
CGCTGTTTTCAACTTTCTCACCTAGAACTGACGGGGTATGAAATACTGTCTTTTTGATTAGATTGTAACATCTAACGGTGTTAGTTATGAGCTTCTATCAGCATGTGCGGTGCAAATGCGGAGATGCGAAGGCCGAGATACAAACCAGCAATACCTGGACCAGAATTTTCTGGGTCAAAATGGGTACCTGTATAGCTTCTCTTTTTCACGAAAAGCCCTCTGAACGTTCGATCAGCTCCTCGTTAAACTTTCAGCCCACTGTAAAGCTCAGTAGCCACGGAACGGTCGTGGATGTTCCAGAAACCGTTCGCACCACAATTATTCTCCCGGTTTCTTAAGAATTAGCAATAAGGTTACCATACTGTCAAAAAGCTTTTTTACTGTTTTACATTGGTAATTACCTAGGTGTCCTCCATCTGTAGTATAAAGTTCAGGTCCAAAATCCAATGCTTTTTGACAGTAAGGTTATCTTTCTGCTTCGTGATCCTGCCCAGTTCAATGAACTATGGAAACCAAAACTATTTAGTAGCATTATGAATGTGTGTAATTGAAACGTTTAATCGCTGATAGAGCCTTGGCCCTATCGGCGGAAATAAACTCTCCTGCTTCGTGTTCTCTTAGCTAAAAAATTCCAAAAATTAACTATTATTGCGAGAACCGACAGACATTTTTGTCAATTTTGGTAATATTGGGGCTTAATGAACACTTGATGCTCTGAGCTAACAGTGGTTTCTTATGACAGAAGCCACGAGAATAGCCATGGTGCAAGCCGTTTTTCAAATTACCAAATCGTTTCCAGCTAATGGGCGTCAAGTAATCAAATTTTTGAACTTTTGAAGATGATCCAGATAGAAACTAGAAGCTCTGAAGTATAGTTTCTCACTTCTGATTTTGGTACATGTACCGCACCTGTTTCTGGACATGTTTGCAATCTCAGGATCTACTGAAGCAATGTACTTGACACGTCAAGCATTACAATTGAAAAAAGGATTACACTATTGCAGAACTTACCAAAACCAACTCCAAAGCCACGGGGGGAAGATAAAACTAGCACTGGAGTCACAAGAACTATAATTAAGATCGGCACTGGCAGTCAGGAAAATTTGGATTTTTCCGAAATTGAAGAGGTTAAAGATGCGTGGAAAAATATTGACTCGTCTCCTGGTGTTGGAGCCCCAGCATCTTTGAACAGTTCCTCTGACAAGACTGGAGAGGCGCTGTTTCTGGATGTCAGCAATGTTAGTGTCGGATCCGAAAATTCTTTGTCAGCAAATGAGGATGAGATCCCGGATCCCTCCGAAGGTGTCTTGAACCGAAGCCTCCCTAATAATTGGAATGAGTATAAATGCACAAGTACCGACAGAGTGTTTTACTATAACTCTGTAACCAATGGAAAAAGTTGGAAACCACCAAGACTGTCAAAATCAGAGTCAAACAACAACAGTGTCTTTAATATCCCCCCTGGATGGATCCAAAAAGTTGATGAACAAAGTGGTGCAGTTTCGTTTGTCAGCAAGATAACTGGATCAGAGGTAATATAAAGTTTTCCTCACACTCAGGTTTCGGCAGGAAGGCTTAACCACTGCTTAGTAATTGCTAACCCGTGGTAATGAGATAGGGTCTATCCGTATTAAGCAAAATTGATAGTGAAAATCCAACCAGGAAATAATGATGGGATATGGTTACCATCAGTGCGTCATTAGGAAATTCTGTAGCTATTCAGCCCATGAAAGATGAACTCCTGACAGGAAACTGACGACTTTATGTAGCTGATTGCGATTTTTGAGACTGTGAAGTTCAAAACTTATCGCAATGGGGAAATAGTGGTTCGAAAAACAGATGGTTAGAATCAGTTTTAATTGAGCAAGCGGCGTGAGGGTGTGTGAAGTGACGTGACGTCAACGGTTCTGCAGCTGCTTTCCGTGACAATTGATTGTGTCTGGAAGGATACTTTGTAGATGCCCAATGACCCTATCGTTTAGCTTTTCTCTGTAGGCGTGTAAGGCTTGGTAGTCAGTAACAAGAGGAAATCCTAATTGATTGAATGTGAGTCGTGTTGGTTAGAAAAACGATCTGAAATTTAGCCTAAGCGGTTTGTGCATTAGAAAGCTGGCTTGTTAGTGGATCTCAAGATGTCTATGAGACTAGGGGACGATTTGAGAAGCGAGCGTGGACGGCCACAGAGTTATCATCCAGAATTTCGACGTTCTTTACCCGAGTCTGAGTTCGGGGATGCCTGTCCTCTTCCAGAACGAGGTGTGGCTGGCTTGGTCGCGGCTATGAAACAGCAGCAGCGTCGTACAGATGTAAATCATTTCGCAATTGAGTCAAATTTGTTAAGCTGTAGCTTGCTGATTCTTTATGTGTACTGGATGAGTCTTGCCCTGACTTCGTAGCTTACAATACAATACAATGCAATCGCACAGCTAAAACGTTTTCAGGCTCTGCCGTTCGTTTAACAGTGGGTAAATATTATCAATTACACCTCACACATTACCTAGCATATACTGTGTGAGATGCAAATGACACGAGCAGCTTCTATTCTCAGTCTCAGTAAATCTAAGCAGATGAGGTTCATCAAGTTGAGCTGATTGGTGCTGTGCATCTCGTTGTCTGAAATGGAAGATAATGAAGATGAGAAAATAATGGAAGAAGCTAGGCTAATGCTAGACACAATATTAGTAGAATCTAAGGTGGGCAGTTGGTGATTTATTTGAGCTGAAAGCAAATCTATTTGGAATTTGGACTTGCAATTGTATTTAGCATGGAGTCGGACGAAAATATCTCATTTGATTTCACTTGTTGCCGTGATTTTCAGTGGCTTACAAGCCAGGATCCTTCGCGACGATTATATTTTTATGAAAAAGACAGTACCAAAAGTTCTTGGGTGTTACCTGAAGCGGACCAGACAATGCCTTCCACATCACAGACAACTAGAAGCGAGCTTGTAAGGAAAAATTTGTCGAAATCTAAAATGAAAGTTAGTATCATTGCAATGCAGAATTTGTAAAACTGATATCCACAGAGATCTAGCTCTGCTGAACTATCAGAGCCAGAGGAAGATACTACGTTTGTATCCAAAAGAAATCCTCCTGTTGACCGTTCCTTAAAGATCCCACGGGAACGGCAAACTCGTTCTATGTATTTTCCGTAAGAACTCCTGCAATTTTTATGTTTTTTTGGTTAAAATAACAGCATACGAATAAATGGCTGAAAAATACTGTTTATCCAGTCCTAGCGACAGCCAAGGGGAATTCCTTGCCACGAGATCTGGTCAGTGTCTGGACAAAAGGACCACTGGAAGTGAAATACGAGGGCACGCTCAATTGGACTAAAATATTTGATAAGAATAAAAAAATCTAAAAAGAACTGGGCATCATCATATGCGGTTTTGACCGAGACCCATTTGACATTCTTCAAAGATAAAAACTACTTGAACTCCAATGTACGGATAGCTGTATTTTGGTACTCATAAGACACTGTGTTCCTAAGAACATTTGTCTTGCTTATGACTGCCTTCATTGGTCAAAGGGACGATGTTTATAGCTATGTTTTGATGTTTTCAGCCGATAAAACCAGAGTTCGAGCTCGATTTACGTAATGTGATGGAAACTGAATGGACTCAGAGTCGCAGGTCAAGTCGGAAAAATGTGTTCTTTATTTCTTCAGGCGATACACAGGTGTTGTGCCAAGCGAACAACGATTTAGATCTTAATAGTTGGAGCAATGAAATTGAGGAGCGGAAAACAGTCTTGCTAGACGTAATACGATCACTGCTAATTCAAGACATTAGTCTGACTTGTGTGAATTCCTTGTTGTACATAAACTTCATGATGTTTTTTTTGCAGGTGGCTGAACATTCAACTGCTCGGCGTCTCGTCGTTGTTGTCAGCATCTCCACCAAATGTTACAGAGATGGAACCCAGGCGTAAAAGTACAACTAAGTCCACGAAGTGTAATCATTGCTTTTGTGGTTCTGCATGCTCATATAAGCTTAATGCTTGCGTTGATGAATTTGTGTCTCAATTCATATGTGGCAAAAACTTCATTTTTCATTGTTTGGTTCAACTATAATTACAGTTCGCGAGGCTGGACAATCTCTTGCTAGACTCTTCCACCGCAGGACGTCCAAAGATGTCTTAGAGAAGAGAGGAATTTATAAAGGTTTATTAATTTTGACAGAACGACTGAATAAATCTAGAGAATAACGAATGGACTAGCAACTTTGGAGTTGGTCTGCAAAGGCGTGCCTCTGCAGTCTCTGTTTTTGTAAAAAATGACCGTGAAAATCGCTTCTTATTTGTCTTAGATGAGCCTGTATTCGGCTGTCCTCTGGATAAGTTGACCGCAAGCGAAAAAACTCAAGTACCTAAGTTTGTAGACAAGTGTATTTCTGTCATCGAATCTAAGGAAGAAAACATGAAAACAGATGGACTATACAGAGCAAGTGGTAATCTTAGTCAAGTTCAGAAAATTCGGCTTCAGGTGAGCTTAAGTTTGCGGTCGTTGTAAGTCTCATAATATTTAGCTGAATGACAACTGGATTAATTAGGGTATGTGAAATTTAGTTCACAGTTTCGCTATGTTATTTTTGTTGATAGGTCGACCAAAATAACTATAACGTAATCGAGGAAGAGGAAGACGTGCATGTGCTTGCTGGATCCCTAAAGTTGTTTTTTAGAGAGATGAAAGAACCTGCGATTCCTATCTCTTTGTTTCCACAATTTTTAAAGGCATCTCGTAAGTTTGCTGTACAGTAAGAAAAACTTGAAGTTGGATAATATGTCAAGTTTTACGCCGACAAATTGCAATGATGTTGGGAAATTTTCAGATGCGCGGAAGGAAGACAAACTTTCCTGAGTTTAAAAAGCTGGTGAAGAAACTACCCCCGGCTAACTTCTATACTTTGAAGAGACTTTTTGAGCACTTGCTGAGAGTTGCACAATACAGTGAATTCAATAGAATGGAACTCCAAAATGTCGCCATAGTGTTTGGTCCTACTCTTATGTGGAATGGCTCGGAGTGTAACAATATGGTCAGTGATCTGATGCAACAGAACTACGTAGTTGAATTTCTTTTAAGGGAATTCCATGCACTTTTCGGATGAAAGTTTTTATTGTTGTGATTGATTGGTGCATGATATTTGCTAGTAGAGCTCGTTTTTCAAGTTCTGTCAGACAATCAGATTGGTTCCCGATACCTTTGTATTGGTCATCCAGGTACCCAAGCTGCCGCTTCTTGAGTACTTTAACCGCCGAATTTAGCCACATTCCTTCTTTAGTACGTCATTGTTTTGATGACGAACGAAGTTTTTAATTTGCCTTTTACCAAAACCCGAAAAAAATGTAGTTACGCTGTGATAGAAAATTTAGCTATAGTACTGGCTGTAGCATGAAAATTCTCCGTAACGATTGGCCAAAGGTGCAGAACGTACAGGTAATGTGATACACGCCGAAAATTATCGAAACGCGTGCCAGGAATTGATATCCTACAAGTATATGAATCAAGTACGGAAAGTTTTAGAAGACGCTATGCTTTTTTTTCGGTTTCAGATACTACAATTTTAGCGTTTTGCTACTAATGTGAATGCTTATAGGCATGCACACCTCGGCTTCTTTTTTCAATCTAGGTCTTTCATGTACTACAAAAACTTTTAAGAAATGTAACTTAACGTATTTTTGTAGATGTGTGAACACTACAGCTTTTATTAGGCTATGCACATTATAAGCGCTTTTTGCACGCCATTATTTATGGATAAGTCGCTCATCGCAAATTAGTCTGGTTCTGATGACGTACGGACTTACGTAGCAATACAGATGTTATGGCCAAAGCCTAAACAAGTAATACGAAAAGAAACAAAATGGTTTTTACGTGGTAGTCAGGCATTTGTACCAACATTTAAAAATCTTGTTTCAGTGGTTATTAATGCAAACAATTGCATGCTTGGCTTGTGATTCCAAGAATTGTTACCACCTGCAATGCCTGGGTGTCTATCCTTGTAATGTTGAGTAAAGTTTACTGACATCGGAGACAAACATAATAAAGTCATGATTTGTGCACATAACGTGCATCTGATCATTTATATGTAACCCGAGGCTAAATCCTCATTTCTGCTTTCTCTGTGAGTTCTGACGAAATCTGATGACAGTTGTGTTGCAATAGCGCCCAGCGCCCATCTTCAGTTTTTATATAATTTTCCACCGCCACAGTATGGCCAATAATCTAAATCTTTGGTTCGACGGTTTCATCAGCTAGTTGTGAATTGTTAAGGCCGATTCAGCTAGTTGTGAATTGTTAAGGCCGATTCGTAACTGTCGTGCTGGAACTATACTTTAGGTAAATGTCTGATCCGGAGACCTCAATCCTACAGATTGATATCGACAGATGGCACGGCGCTACTTTGATTTCTCATCGCAAGGACGCGATTTTACGGAAGGTGTGTAACTGTCGTGCTGGAACTTATACTTTAGGTAAATGTCTGATCCGGAGACCTCAATCCTACAGATTGATATCGACAGATGGCACGGCGCTACTTTGATTTCTCATCGCAAGGACGCGATTTTACGGAAGGTGATTTTATGATTGTGCAAAAGCGGACAAAGAATGTTGATGGTAGACGTAAAACGTGCAGCCGTACTTTCACAGCACCGATTGGGTTACATTAAATTAAGATTGGTGAGCTTAGTTTATATAGGAGTCCCGTGCGACCATTTTTTTCGTTGCCATCCTTGATACAGAATAGATGCAAAAGGGTTATTGATAAGGAAAAAGAATAGTTTCTTGTTCTAGCTCTACATTTAACATTTGAAATTGGAAACCATTACTGGATCATTCTTTTCACGTTTTTGTGCTTATCACACAACCTTTTTAAATACTTTATGATAAAAAGTTTTTAGGGCTGCTCACAGTCCTGAAAATGTGTCACCGCCAGCAAAAATATGACGCTACTATGTAATTTCTACTTAAGAATTAAGAGCTATAAATAATAGTACCGGTTCGGTGTACAAAGAAATATCACAGTATTCAAGGAGAAGTCATTAAAATATTCACAAGTGTAGCAACTTTTTACGGCACAACATGATTAAGTCGCCGGATGGTGGTCTAACGAATAGACAATTCATAAACTAAATATGACAAAATGAAATAAAAAATTCACTCCAGACAAATACATCTAAACGAAAACAGCTATAGCTATTTAGGAGTAAACCAAGAGTCTAAAGTTTTAATACCAGCGATTGATTGACCCCCACGACCTCTTTTCGAGTTACCTCGTCCTCTTGGAACAGTGCCTGTGGCACCTTTATCGGCAGGTCTTTTACTTCCAGTATTTCTCGCAACCTTCACTGGAGAACCTCGTTTGGAGCTTCCACTAGCTTTCCGGGGCGATGTACTGACGGTCCCAGGCAAACTAGATGAAGATCGAAGTTCTTGATCCAGCTCACGTTGTAGCTCAGATGCAACGTGAAAATCTTCATGGGCAGGTATCTCCCAAACAGGAATTTTAGCACCACACTTCGGGCATGTCTGAACATACGTGTCACAGGGGTTCTCGAGTACAGAATCACTGATAGACACAACTTCGGTCGGGTGTATTATAGACCCGCTGGAACTACAAGCCGATGACGGAGGTTCCACATCTGTCACAGGTGTTTGCTTTGAAAGCTTATCCTGAACCTTATCAATGCTAATTACATTATTTTCCTTTGTTTCACTCGAAGCACAGGACATCATACTGGCAGCTAACTTGGCAACGTCCACTGACTGATCCATAGAAACTGATAACATTTTTCGCGGTGAGACAGAACTGGTGAATAATGGAGCATCAGTTGACTTGTTGAGAGCTTCATATCTTGAATTTTCATGAATGAATTCTACAGACAGCTTTTCGCATACGGGCGTCAGCGTAGTACTGTTCTCACACTCGGAGGAATCATCCACATTATTCGGAACATATCTTAAGCTNAATCATCCACATTATTCGGAACATATCTTAAGCTTGTGCCCAGCTTATCGGCGACAAAATTTGACCCAGAGTCTATTGTAGCTTCTAAATCATTTGATAAACGCCTTGTAGATCGTTGAGTAGCACGCTGGTTACTACGAAATCGAGGCTCGACCAATTGATCAGGAGTGCAGGTTTCTACGTCTACTTCTTCCGCATCAGAATCTTCCGTTGAAACCTCGTCCACGACTTGGTTTCGGGATTGCTGAAAACTAGCTTTATCATGAGAGTGTAGTAAGTTGGAATAAGAAGCAACTTCGGGTGAGAAAGTCACCTTCAGAACTATCACGGCGAGTTCGACTATCCATACGTGTTACACAATCGGGCAGATCTGGATGATTTAACATTTTAACACTCGAAAACTTGGCAGGAATGTATTTGATTGCAGCAGGGGTTTCAATTTTCTTTTCCTTGGATGTGAAAGAGCCCTCTGATGAACCAGGTTTGGAGGTTCGGCAAAACGAAGTAATTTTTGGACCGGAAGATACCTCTTCTAATTTGGATGCGATCAATCCCAAGTTGACAATTTTTGTGGAGCTATATAAGTATTAAGTCAGAACAATGTCAAGGACCCATGACAATCGTATTTGATCAAACGTGCCCCAAAATCAAAATCTAACAACACCTTACTTTGCTTCCTGACACAATTTATCAAGAACGGCCAGTGCTGATGCTGTAATCTTGTCGGAATCGAACGGAACTTTGTGGGCGCAAACTCGTGATAAATGCTTTTGGCCGAGAAACTTCACATGCAGAGTGAGTATTTTTGCTTTCCTGTTATTCTGAAAGGGAAGTTAGAGTAATCCAGTCAATCTTATTTAGGCATCAGGTTGATTGTACATGTAAGAACAATTCTTACAAGTTTTAAATCCGTCTGCAATCTTGTCACAATTTCCTCTGCCAGTTTCTTGATCCAAAAAGAACTCTGTTTCCACATTAAGTTTTTAATTACAAAGCTTATACACGCTAGCAAAAGTTGACCATTAATTTATTATCTTACCATGTCGCGATTGACAATCATTTCTGGCCCTCTAAAATTCTTACTGCAGCCAACGCTTTGGGCGAGTTCCCTCTTACTCACTGGCTCATTATCGTATCCACGTGCCAACTGATAAAGCCAATGCCTACCAAAGACATCAAGATCAAATTAAAAGTTATGACCTTTTTTCTACAGATAGTTGCATTGCAATCACGGGATTTCTTATTCATAAATTTATAACCGAAACTTACGCTCTCTCCGGCCCTAAAACCTTCGAGAAGTCCTCCAAACTGAACTGCAGAAGTTCAATCATCTTCTCCACTTTAAAGTTTTCTACTAGAATGTCTCCAACTTGACCTCCGAGCATTCGAACCTTCTGAATTTTCGTTTGGGAGTACAAATCCGTTACAGCGGCATGAGAAATGATTGTTTGTTTATTTGGCTTGTTCAATCCACCGCCAAGCTTCGCCAATACCTATTGGTTAACAAAATTAATGTCTTCACAATAAAACATTAGTAGTATAGATTAAATAAATGAGCAACGGAAATTTCACCATAAGTAATTTCGAAATTTTCGTAGTCAATGACCAAGTTGACGAATTGAACAAACCTTATTATGCGCGATTCCAGCTGAACACCGAAACCCTGTTTTATCCAGTACAGCTTTTCTCATTTGACCAACAATTTCAGCGCCAACAGCCAAACGAACATCATTTGATGAAACAATGTCGCTTTCTTTTAAAATAGAAATCCACTCTTCCATTGATTCACAACCAATAGGAAAACAGTTATTCAGAGCACTTCGGTCTAATCCATCGAGGCAAGGACCCGCATCAAAAATTGGATTTACGCCACGTTTTGCACATTGCACCTTTACAGCTTCAGTTAGATCTACGTAGACTTCGTCTATAGAGGCACGCTCTACAATCACGTCGCTAAAAGTGCAAATGACATCCACTACTTCTCGACCGGCTTCTCTGTACCTATAAATAACAGTCATACATAATGTTCAAGTTCTGCTGAGTTCTCATAGCTAAAACTTGATTACTAATTAATAAGTTCTTGCTTTTGCCTAGATTACAAACTGAGGATTTTGTTCAACTTGTCAATCGACTAAAAAATTATCACAAATCTGGACGTGAGCACACTTACTTTGTCAAATCAGCCTTGCCGTTTGTTTCCGGTACTCGTACAAGTATAATTTCCGGACACTGCTTTTTAGCCATGTCCCCTCTCATATTCCTTGTAACCCCTTTGGCTCTTGCTTCATAATTAACGGCTATGATTCTGTAAAAACCGCAAAAAAACGTGAAAATTAAGATCGTAAGGCAATAATGGGATGTTACTTTTGAACTATTGCACTAAACCCAACGTTTAACTTACCCTCCACCCTGCCAAGTTTTGTATTGCACCACCGCTGCGGGTACACCTTTGATTTCTGGATGATCACGTTCTTCGACTTGTACGTAGAAGCAGTCCATATCAATTAAAGCTACAATGCGTGCACCCTCCTCCATATCTAATTGCTGTCACGATTGATCAATTGGTTGATAGCCTGTGTTTCCCAAAAATAGATTGATTGACAAACACTTCACTAACATGCAACAGCAAATGGTTCGCACATACAAGCAAACGGCTATCAGGGATGTTTTAACAGTCGAAGCAGATAAAATTATCACTTCAGAAATTGCAATATATCCTTTTTTTTATGTCAGCATAAAATATTAAGAATAAAACATTAAACTTATACCTTTTCGAATTATGCTGTATTAGAATGCCGCATAATCGTGAGGATTTTCTCCCGATGCATCGATACCTCAGCNCCTTTTTTTTATGTCAGTATAAAAGATTAAGAATAAAACATTAAACTCATACCTTTTCGAATTATGCTGTATTAGAATGCCGCATAATCGTGAGGATTTTCTCCCGATGCATCGATACCTCAGCTTAATTTGACAAATGTTTACAATTCACACAGGTATGGATGATGAAGGATGCCATTAAATGAAAAAATGATGTGCGTTATGTAATATTAATACGTTCTCGCACGCAAAAAAAATAAAAAATTGACACGAAATCCCGGACTGCTGATTTCGAATTTATAAGTGCTTTATGACTCCTTCATTGGAGGGACACGTCGCCACGAATTTCGCACTCTATGAAGTTCATTGGAGCACTTAAGAATGTTTTTTATCGTTTTATAGTCATTATTTATTAGCTCAAGACTAACGATATTAAGCTGCCGTTATAAACGAGAGTAAATGATGATTGTGGCAGTTTCTAGTTAACATTTATTTTCATCATGCCGGGAGTTTACACATGTTATATGAAGGTAAGTGTGCAGGTGATGTATTGTGTTGTACTTCTCGTGGGAGAAAACTGATAGATATAATTTGCATCGCTTGATCTAACACTAGAGTTTAATTGACCTAACTGCTTTGATTCATTTTAGGTAGGAAAATTGTGTGTGCCGTGTGAAATTCATTTCATGCCCACCGAGGTTACCGAAGCTTTAGACAGCCAAAGTGTAACGACAAACAAATGGGTCAAACACAAACATTGGGAGGTGAGAATGATGAATGATTAAAATATCACTTTTCAATAAATGTGTATCTGCCTTGTTTTGGCCGAAAATAACGCTTTCAACAACGTTTGCGGGACCCTTTAGTTACTCTAGATGATTCTAATGCAAATCGCGTATTAATATCCACAGGATATCCAGCAACTACTGAAACCAATGGTGGAAGAAGCCGTGAAGTATCATGCAGACACTACGGAATCATGGCAGCAGTTAGCTCCGACAATTAAAAAGGGTGCCCTGGTTTGCTTTGGGTAACGTAGTTTGGAAAATACGTTTTAGTCTTCGCTTTGGACATTTTCGGCATGGTTCTTATAATATAGCTCTTTGGTTGGTTACAGAGCTAGATTTGAATTGAATCATGATCGGGGGTTACCGATAACTGACAGCTACTTAGATGAAGTAGAACAAAATTACATTTGGGCTACTAATGAAGACGAGGTCACTGATGAAAACACGGGATTGCGAAACTTTGGTGAGTGGCGAATATTCAACTCAGTACCATCGAATCCTTGAAGGTCGACGAATCGAAAAAGGGTTTTGCAATTGCAGTTTTAAGTGCGAGTACTAAATGCTTCGTGCATCTTTAGGAGGAAGATATCAGCGGTATCAAGTCTCCCGAGTCTTTATACGAGCTTACATACAACATATGCAAGGAAGTGAAGACTATGAGCGCAGAATTGCCAAAGTTATTGGGGGTCTGTGATAATGGACGGCTGTATTTTCAAAAGGGAGGAAAACAGCGCCTGGAAGTTTGAAGTCACAACTACGTATTGTGCTAATGTTTTTCAAAAGTAAACAAGCTTTCTAATATTTTATAAAGTTTTGCGTTTTTGCATTCTGTTAAGTCTTAATTTCAATACCAATGATCTTATTGTGGCTTTGTTATTATTGAGATATTCACATAGACTCTCGGCTAACTTCAAAACTAAATACATTTATGCAATGAAACGCATGGAAAAGTAAAAAATAATTCTTGAATGGAAACCTTCTTAAGTTACTACGAAGTTACTTGAGCTGATAAAATCTTTATGTCATCAATTGGGCAATCATTTTTGTCAGTTTCGACCTGCCCAATTCTCTTAACGACTTGCTATACCAGAGGATACTCGGCCAAAAATTGTGTGCTTACCATCCAACCATTGAGTGGGTGCAAGTGTGATAAAAAATTGAGAGCCATTCGTGTTTGGACCTACAAATGCAAGGAAAGCATTACAAACGATCGCATCATGGCGAACAAATTCTCGGTAAAGAGTAATTTGATTTAATTACGGCTTACCTGAATTTGCCATGGACAAAATGCCAGCACCACTGTGCTTTCAAATCTTTTGATATTTCGTCTTCGAAAGTTCTGCCATATATGGATGCTCCGCCTCTTCCCGTACCTGTAGGGTCACCCCCTTGTATCATGAAATTTGAGATGATGCGATGAAACTTGGTGCCACTGTAATAATTTCTCTTCGCCAATTCCACAAAATTCTTGCATGTCCGGGGGGCATTGGTCCCAATACATTTCCACTTCAAAGCTTCCCATTCTGCGAAATGCATATTTTTGTGATAATTGTAATTAGTGGAATCTTGGCATGCAATGACTTCGGCATTAACATATAGCGTCTCACTGAAGTACTTACGTAGTGCTTATTGCAACCGTTGGTGGATTGGAATCGTTTGACAAACTCATGTTTCTTGTCAAGATACTATTAGCCCAGGATTCAATAAAAGCCAAAATATAATGACTCGTCTCCTTAAAATGCAATTAGAAGCAGCGCGTGTATAGCAGCAGTTGTATACCATGTAAAAAAACTTCGAACGAACAATTTAGAACTATAATTCCTAAACTACAAGACTTCTCCCGCTTACTTGTCTTTTTAAAATGTGGTGCCAAGACACGAGATACCTGACAAAACGGGTTTCAAAGTACCCGATTTTACCTGATTATTTCACCAAAAGGCCCGATCGTATCGGTCGATTGCCGTTTCCATGGAGCCCGACAGTCAAGTGGACGCTTAAACCACCCGACGGATGAGAAAATTTTTGAAAATAATTGATTTCACCCGATAAAATGTCCAAGTGATCCGATAATAATGGGTCAAAAGGCCCGAACTTGGCCGAATTATTTCACCAAAACACCCTAACATCGGGTAAACAAGCAAAACACGTGGCAGCCGACCAAAGCTACAGTACAATACAATGCCACTACTTTCAAACAATGTACATAAATCTTACACTACCTCATTAAATGGCCGTATGAGAGATAGCGTCTAACTAAATTATTGCAGGTTGAAACTTCTGTGACGGGACTACGCCAACTGACAACAATTGAAGTTTAATTGAGCAAATTGTCTTGCTTCGTAGAATTCAGGCGACAACTTGGACCATTACTCTTGTTATGACTCGTGATAGGCCAAACCGCGTAACTGTTTTCTCCCAATTGTTTGAACACAGTGTACAGGGACAAGGAAGCGATGGAATTTTCTGCATCGGTGGATATTATCGTACCACACTACACGAAAACGTTTCAACATATTCTGATACCAGTGAAATGATCGTCCACGAAGAGGTACTTTGCATGATTCAAATACCTTAAATGATTACATACACAGAAGTAAAAGCTGAAGCGAAAATTAAATAATGATATTTGAATACTTTCCAGAGCCTTGACCTATTTGAATCAAATAATAACGCAACCTCCACGTTTCGTATGCCATTGACATGTACGTACTAATAAACATACGGAGTGGGATGTGGCTCAATTGCTAGATTTAAGTGAAACCTTATTGAAATACCCCATTACCAGCCTTGCTGCCGCTGGTTACCGCATAACGTACCTTAACGCTATAGCCTCGAAGTATGGTATATAATGGCCAGAAATTCAAAAAATTAACGAGTCCAATGGTTACCGTACTCCAACCTCGTTTATATATTTATCGCAAGGACTAGAGCGCCACTTAGCAGGCAGTTAGTAGATTAGATGTGGCCGAGCCGAAACCGAAATTTAAGTGCAGCCGTAATTTGACAAGATATTCCTCATTCCTGTGGGTGCCCAATCGTCATGTCTGAGCTTTATCTTAACCCAAGGATAAAAGTCCGACTCACATGAAATTCGTTTTTGGTAATGGTGTTCAATATCTTTGTGCTCTCTGTTGATGCTACGGTTTTTGTAGCAAGTCATGGGCTAGTCAGTGCTGTAAGTCTTGTGTTGAATGCATAAACTGCCCGATTTCGGGCCTAATATCTATTTCTTTGTGTTGTTGCATTTACAATACCATCTATTGTATGTTTTTTGCGACTTTTAAATTCAGCTTCCAGTATTGCAGCTTATAATGGAAGTCATCATGCATTATGGGGTAACCGGAACGCTTGGGGAAATCGCTTCGGACTGTTTTATGTTACATTGATCGCTTCAAGCTGGCACAAGGACGATAAGGAGCGCGAAATAAAATAGTTTGCCAATACTCACGCGTCCAAACCTCCAATATAGAGTCTGTACATAGACCAGGCAATTAATCAGACCAGTTAATAGATGGTCATAATTAGCAGTATAAAGCTTTGTGACTTCAGAAATTGAATTCATTATAAACATTACCCTTGAAGAAGTAGAATTTATGCAATTGATCCCTATAACAGTATGCTCCAAAAAGTTAAATTGAATTATAATGAAAAGTAGAAGTTACGTACTCATTTCCGAAGTGACTTCCTCATTGAGAATGGAATACGCGAACAGTAGCATTTGTTCTTGCCTAATGCTCGTGTTCTCACGTTGTTAATTTCTATCGTCGGCGAAGTATCGTTTTTTCAACATGTCTGTTAAAACTTCCGTAGCTGTTTTAGCTGGTGTTGCAGCCCTGATGGCTGCCAATAATTTTTGGTGGAC
>VRMD01001782.1:0-15434 GCA_009872375.1 Sminthurides bifidus | reverse complement strand
TGCAGCAATGCCTCCACGCTCCGGTTCTTAAATTCTTTCCCTATATAATTACATAGCATATTTACATTGCTGTCATTGCTTTTAGTACTGCATGTTGCTATTGCCAACCTTTGCCTGTTTGCAGCAATTTAGGCCATCTGCCGGAGGTATTGAATATATCCTCTAAACAAGCAGCAATTTCAGGCCCAGTCTTTCGCTTATAGGCCTTCCCCATACTACCGCAATCAATAACAGTAAGTATTGCTGTGTAGCCTTTGTACAGTTTATTTTAATATGACATCAGATCTGCCGAAAGCAGGAGCTGCTCAAGCGATGCTGCTGAGGCCTGAAATTAGGAGGGACAGCAGGCGTTCGTCAACTTTATTTTGTCCTAACTTTTTTGGAACACGTATTTCCTCAACTCCCAGGGCAGCTCAAAACAAAATATTAAAACGGCGGGTCTGTGGCTGTCTTTATATCACATTTTTTTTGCCAAAATGTTGTTGGAACTTTTGATCTGGTTCTGTGATGTGACAACGATTGTGTCATCTGCAAGTTACCACAAGTATGGGCAATACTGAAAAGCCAGAGTGTTGAAGGACTGAGCTCTTCGAGCCTATTCACCGAGCAATTGACGTAAGTGCCTTTCTGCTCCTTTAAGAATTTTGGAAAGTTCAATTTTTTACTCGATAGTTTTATTTCTTACTGATCGAACATGTATTAAGTTTCCTTGTGACCGTTTGTAGGTATGGCATTTCATTATGCTATAGCTTGATGCGAGGATATCCGCTTATGTCATACTTGGAAGATCCATTCCTGGTCCTTCAAAAGCTGTTAGTTCTGTTTCTAGTGTATTACTACAATTCCAAACTAACTGTGAAGAGATTGGGTTCTTTGGGAGGCATAGCTACCACGTTTTATGGAATGACATTAGGATTTCCACACCCAGCTGCTCTGCCCTTCCTATTGGTAAGTTGAACTTATTCTAATCTATATTTCCGTCTATAACTTGTACCTTCACCTGACAACTTGTCAAATGCTGTGATTTTGTCAACCCATAAAAGCTCACTTTAATCTTTATATTTTTGTAAAATCAAACACTGCTCAGAGTGCAACTGTCCCAATGAAGATCTTTAGTAAACTGATGCAAGTGAAGGAGATCTACGTGAGATGCAGGCAACATTTCTCTCATCTCATGGATAATCAACGTGTACACCTGTGCAAGTAAGCCAGAAATTTCTACTATTCTAGTAATTAGTGCTGAGTTGCTGACTCACTGATCCTTGTAGTAAGTGTGTCGTTTTGTTTTTGCACTTGCAGCGCGGATCGTCACAACCTTTTAGTCACGGAAGATGCAACCTTACTCACTATACATATAATCTCAATGTCACTGAACGGTCTTGTGATAGCAACTGCACTCCACTATCAGAGAAAAGCTGCAACCATAGATACCAAAGAAAAGAAAGATAAATAACGGAATGTGCTACATCCGTACCTGAGAATGCGATGCGCTAAAAGCCAGAAGTCAAACTTGAATGTATTATTAGAATAAGTTATCTTTAATGTTGTCTTCAAAAGGATAATGTCCTTAACTCTGGAAGGTGGTAGACCCTTTTACTTCCTCCTGTTATTGCCGAATGATATTAAGGATTATAGCCAAATTAACTTTAAAAATTATTTTTGCATCGTAAATTCGTTGTAATCACACTAGACGGGTGTGTCATAATAGTAGCAAGTGGTTTAATTGTTGAAACATGAAACAAACTTCCTCATATTCTTCTCTATTTCGTGTTCGGTCTCTTTACGTGATTGCAAAATTAGAACAAGGGCTGACGGGTTGAAACACCACGGTACTGATTCAGGGTTAGTCCACCACATTTTCCATTCTTCACAATACGCAATCCTGCAGCAGCGAAGCAAGAAACCAGTGTGTAATAGTTTAAAATGAAAATGCTGGTTCACTAAAATATTTAGAATAACAAAAGCTTACGTTTTACTCTCTTCTTGGTGCAATCAAATCTGCAACTGCTTTTGTATGTAACGCCATTGCTGGCACAAACGGGAGCTTCTTGATTACTACACGAACATGTATCACCACTTCCTTCGGCTACGGTCGTTTTGTTGGCAGATATTTGCTGTAATGATTGGAATTATAACCGTTACGATATTATAATAGTGTTCACAAATTAGCTACAAATTGCTGACTAAGGAAACTTTTTATTAACGCAGCTGTCTTACCTCTTCAACGTTTTTTTAAAGGTTGTTGCCTCTTTTGAGCCTTCGTCAGCATAAGTTGCCACGACAAAGCCAATTAACACCAAAGCATTTCGACCCTTCCATCGTACTTACCAGAATGCAGTTTAAAGTTGAGACTCTAGTGATATGAAAAATTAAGATACAAATTTTAGTGCAAACCTTTCTGCATCAGAATATGGAGCTCTATGTTGGGAATGCTTATTGATGTGAAATAGAAAGGAATTAGCAGTCAGTTATGACATACAGTCAGTTATGACATACAGTATGAATAATGTATTCTCACCATTTATGTTCCTGAAGTACTTCAGATTCTGGTTTCGCATTAGAATGCAGGTAGCTGTGGTAATTAAAACTGCGAATACTCACGAGCTTCTTTGGAGTAACATAGTGCTTATATGCACAAAAGAAAAGTCAAACTAGGAAGGCAACTAAACGAGATTCAGTCTGACGAGTTTGTTATGACTCCAACTTGTTATGCTAGACAGTTCAAGTGGCTCCAAGCTACCAAGAATGGAAGAAATATCGACGAATATTTATTGCCGTAAGCCGGCTTTTGTTTTGTTAATTACAAAGCAGTGAGCAACGCTCAGGTAAAACATGTGAGGAATTATTTAAATGAATTTCCTCTTAGTTGATTAATATAAGGTCTCTTGGTAAATAAAAGTAATTACTTGCAATTTTGTAGCGTGCAAAAAACGTCAGATTCAATCCTGACAGAATTCCGTCAAACCTTTCTCCCCCAATAAGTTGAACTCGTAAGGAAGGTGATCGTAAGCATATAAGCAGAACAAGAAGAGATCCACCCAAGGCCTGGTATTTGCCAGCGAACGCAGTCAATCTTCCCGTTCAGTGGAAACCTTACGTTTCTGTAAAAAACAAAAAAAAGATTACACACTTAATCCTCTGTTATGCTTTCAACTTTTCACGCTCAATTCATAAACATTTCACCATTGCCATGGTGACGACGATGTTTTGCGACGAAATTCAAAAAAGCATATCGGGGGGATTTACCTTTTTATACGGCGCGAAGGCAAGGATTATGTCCTTTGTAAAATACGGAATTCCGTATTTGAAGCTGTGCATTTTTATTAAATGCTGGCGAAAATTGTTCGTACCAAGGGAGACACCATTACACTCGGGGCAGACGTGTCGCTCTTCTCCCAGGTGATATATTCTATGGTGACGAAAGGCCGCTGATTTTGTCTTATATCGTCTTTTACATTTAGTTTCCGGGCAGGGAATGAGACCTGTCCCTGAAAGAAATAAAAGCGTACGTACGTTAGTGTCCATAAAAGGGTATTCACAGCGGTCAATAAAGTAAGCGTTCTCCTATGCTCATAGTTTTCATGCCGAATTCAATAGGAAGATCTGATTAATTTGATTATTTCTCTCATTTAGCATGGCGAAAGCTCTGATACATGATACAATCAACCGGAACGCCTATCCTCTCTTGGTTTTCTAATTAACTATGAAAAAAGAATTTACCATTTTCTTTCTCTTCCTCCACCTCTTCTTCCACCTTGTTCAGATCATCCATGATCTCATCAATTTCGTTTCTTTTCCGCTTCCTTCCTTCACTTTTTTCTTTCACTAAGTCCTTGCACGCATCTTCTTCACTATTTAACCACCAGCAATCACTACGCCGGGAATACAACTGCTCATCCATGTTTGAGCGTCACTGAGGATTTTGCTGCAAATTGCAAAAAAAAAAACATGGTAGAAAGAACACGTTTAGTACGATTATATTTTGATAAATATATACTTAGTATATGGGAAAAATGACGGGTCTAAACTTACCAGACTCAAGTTGCAAAAAAGTCACAGAGTATTTTTTGGTG
Source organism: Sminthurides bifidus (assembly GCA_009872375.1). Lineage (NCBI taxonomy): Eukaryota > Metazoa > Arthropoda > Collembola > Symphypleona > Sminthurididae > Sminthurides > Sminthurides bifidus. The sequence continues at coordinate 11,361 of VRMD01001782.1, read as the reverse complement.
GAGGTGGACGTGGGCACCCTTTGGATTTAATTTTTTGTTGCCTTCAGATCCGAGTTCACCGTTTCAAGTGTAAGGTTAAGACCTGTTTTTTCCTCTCCCGACAACAGTGGCGGTGATTTCTGTAGATGTATGAGGGGAGAATATGCGGGAACTCAGCTGTTGTTTACTACGGCGCCCACCCATCGATAAGCTTTGCTTCATTTTTTTCTATGCCATGTCGGGACTTAGAAGAAAATCATTAGAGGCAGTAGCTCCCAACAAGATGTTACTACTTGTATATATGTTTATATAAAGCCACGTGCAAAGCTATGGGAATAGAGGATTGCAAAAGGACTTCGCCAATACAATGTGAGAAACTCACGAAAAGTATCAAAAAGAAATTGCAGGGGGGGGGGGGTTCTTGACTGTGGAGTTACCCATTTAAACATGTAAGGAATCGACCTGAAAGCATTGTTTGATGAAGAAAACGTTATTCACGTGAAGGATAAAAGCTTAGTAAAGGAATTGTCTGATTCATCAATGTACAGATACAAAGGTACGGGAGCTCAACTACTTGTCTTTCGCACAAACTCGCCTGATCAGCAAAGCGGTAAACGTACCAGCTTTGAGGGGCTGCAGTGCGGCCAAACTTCTTGAGGCATGTAGAATACTTACTTTTACTTATTATTGTCATGAAAACTGTAATGACGAGTACAAAAGATGTGCCACACACCTAACCCGTTTGATTTCGTGCAGATACTAATAAAGATGACGGAGCCAGGGGGGTAGAAGACTGAGCTCACAATAGCGCTGCTACTTAACACAGTTACACTTGGAGGATGTGACTACGCAACCCGAAACCAAGTGAAGCACATTCTAGCACAAAGTCAAGATAGTAGTTTTGACTCACACTTCAAGCTTCCGCGGCTCTTAGATGACACCGAAGCAGGAACACCGAAAAAAAAACAAATCAGACTGTTTGCTTAGCCACAATAAGATCAAGCGTCCCCCTTAAGGTACTAATAAGAATTCTTAGTGTGTGAGCCAGCGGTAGTAAAAATGCGAATCACGTTTTGTCTTTGTTCTGCAACTAAGATAAAATTTGCTTGCGTTTATAGGTGATAAGCGAAGCTGTTTCCTCCACTAAAGTTGGTACTCCCGGTAAATACGATACTACGGCAACGCCATCTTTTATGCAAACATCAAAGGCCTACTACTACTCAAGCGACGCTACTTCTGGAACTGTTCCAGAGCCCTCAAGCCTCATAACAGATGATTTACTCGTGTTAATCTCACAATTTGTTGCCAGCGAATCTCGCAAGAGGGATCTGTTGCTTTTCATCTATAGGTTTCAAAACAAAGTTTTACAGCTAAATCTAGAATTATGAAATGCTTACCTTTTTTCCTTGATTATCTGCATTATATCTATCCAACATAAAAATGCTAACAGCAGGTAGTGGGTTTCTTCGACACTCTGCAATTAAAAGAAGCTTTTTTTCAAGAGCTTTTAATTTATTCGCTCTATCCTCGCGAATTTGTCGATGAATATCTTCCACTGAAACCACAATTTCACATTTTTCATCAGCACTTTTGCTAGTGCCGCATTTGTTGTGCTCACGCTTGCCCCCGCTTCTTGCATTGTTCTTACGGGTAGCACACTTTCACGTTTTCCATTCGCACAGTTCTTAAAGACACCTTTTTTACATTTGCACTTTCCACCACTTTTTGCATTGCTGTTGGAGCCGCTACATGCATATTCACTATTGCTTGTGCAAATTTCTTCATCATTATCGCTTTCACTGGCATTAGTTTCACTGCTGCCAATTTCACTATCACTTTCACCTACTCTGACATAATCAAATCTTCTTTGCCAGGGTTTATAAGTAGAATCACGATCTACTTTACAACGACGATTTCGTCCCAAGAGTGATGCTGGCACTCTATCAAAGCAGGCTGTAATTATGTCTGCATTTAAAAGTAAATTATGCGCAGCTACAAACTCTTCAGGCACTTGCCACTGCTTACGCGACCACAGTTGGATGTGATCGCGTAAAATATGCAATGCTGCATACTGTTCTTCCAAAACTAAATTACACCCAAATGTCATTACGTGTCCATCAATAAAACGGGCAACTCCGTTAGGAGTTAAACCCACGTAACTGCCTTTACAGCGTAACACCATTTTTGAAGAGCTTAAATTTTTCAAGACAAAGACGAACTAGGAAGATGCTACTCATTCGAAATAGATCCTTAGTTCCAGCATACAAAAATGCAAACCAAGGAAGCTTTCCTAGAAGACGCTAAAAAGGACGCCAACTCATAAAATTTACTTGTAAAATCAGTCCCCATTGGTCTATAAGGCTCGGATGCTGGAATCATGGACCAATTCCTCTCTTTGTTTTAGTAATTTGTCCGTCCCTTCGTGTACCCTTCAAGGGTTACAAGAAAGGGAAACGGGAGCAAGTGTCATTTACCACAACGACACTTGCTCCAGATTCCACATCCCTTCCTCCCACGCGTCCCTTCTCTTCTTCCTCAACCGCATCATCTTACATGCTCTCGCAACCTGTTTCTATCTCCCTCTCTCTCTCTCCCTCTTCCAGGCTCCGCAAGCCTTAAGGCTTCACAAGCATAGGCAGGGGCCAGCCTGCCTATGCTTTTACATTGCCCTATGCTTTAACATTATAGCCACCCAAGTGTACTTTTGTACACTTGGGTGGCTATTTCCTAATTATTGAGCCTGAATTCAGTTGCACAATGACATCCATGAGCTTCGGAACGAGCTAAACGGTCAAGCAGAACGAGCGGACAACGAGCGCTGTTATGAGTAAGTTATGTTTACTTATAACTAGACTGTGAAACCATGTACATGTATTTGGGATAACAATTTTCTAACTGCTCATGTACATACGTCAGGACCGTGACTATTACATTGGGCAATGTCACGCTGAGCGTCGTCGCAGCAGCGGACTGGAAAAAATCCTAAAGGACACTGGAAATCGTTACAGTGCAGAGTATGTTAATTAACGTGAATATATTGAGCGGCAGAATAATGAGATTAACAATATGCAGCAGACAATGGCTAGAATGTCAGAAATGATGTGTAGAGTTGAGCAAGCTAGGATAAAACTACAGGCTCTTAGGGGAAATTGTCCTCCGTTTCACCAAAGGGGTGAAGTTTTACCAGCCACTCCGTACGGTGGAAATAGGATAATGGCTGCGGATCCCAGAATTCTGAATCAGCCAGATATGATTTTACAAGTTCCGGTTAGGGAGGGAGCTTATGGGGATTCAAGTTATGGTTCAGGAGATAGTTCCAAACTATATTCCAGAACAAAATGTGGAAATTAACGGTATGTTGAACGTGATTCAACCAGGTTTAGCTGAGTTTAAACGAAATAACGGTCAGATGCATGTGCAGGATCGAATAGTGTTTAGTCCTGCTGTTAACGTTGTGCCTCAGGAAGGAGCTGGTCGAACAGGCTTGCAGGTCAATGATGCTAATGAGTTGCGGCCAGTTAATATTGTTCAGCTACCTCAAGCAGGAATCAATCGTTTCCAAGTGGGACCCGGACAGCAGCAAGGTGTAGTACATGATATTCGGGCTAACGAGCGTCCGCAGCTACAAAATAATGCTGCTGTTGTCAACTAAGTTAATAGAGACGAGTTGGTCTTTGACTATAATCATGGATTGGTCAACTAATAAACAGGTTCAACTAAATGCTTTAGACAAACTCTAGTTGTTTGTACTATCAATTTTGATACCAATTTTTGTATTGGTCTTGCTTATTTAAGTTAAGATTAACTTGGGTCTAGTTTGCGATAAAAATATTACCGTAGATTTAGGATACATTGCGTTTTTAACAGTATTGTGTTTTTTGTACTCATTTTTTTCTCAAAAGCTGGTTATTCGTGCCAACATTATGAAAACGCTTGCAAGCGTTACCGCGTTAACATAAAAAATTTGGTTCTTAGCAAAGTAAGAAAGCATTGTGCACATATGTTCTCTTGCTTCGATTGACAATAAAGAAAAGGTTAGGAAATGTTGAAAAACAACAAAAGGTTATGCACCATCTCTCGATAATGCTTTGCCGTTGATTGTGGGCTTAAAAAACAAACTTAACTTTATATTCATAACAGTTTATTGAAATTATGGCAGCTCTTCGAATGTCAATTTCCGTTGGAAGCAGTACAATAGCAAACGTGAAAGTTTAATTTGAATTGATCATTTACTTCCCTCAATCATTTGATTCCCTCAACCATTTGATAACCCGAAGCCTAAAATTCAAAATTTGCAAAACAGCTATCCGGCTATCTTGATTTTGGAGGAATTAAATTTAATAAGTTTTTAAAATAGTATTAAAGAGCAGATGCTACGGTGTTGTTCCGTTCAAGCTGGTACGCACACTGTCAAATGAAGAACCTAAGGTTTCTCGTGTGCCATTACTGCATAAACGTGCTCTAACTTACCACACAATCACCAATTATCAAACCAATGAGAGCAACATCAGTAACGTAGAAGCTTGATTTCATGGAAGATTATGTTAACGACAGTTTGAGATATAATTGCGAACTGTCCAGGTTTATAACTTCAGTCATCATCAGAGACTCGATCATGAGTAGCAAATCACCTTAACAAGGTGAACCTGAGCAAACCGTTGACGACACCCGTAGCTGACACTTGTAGCTGACAATCATAAAGCTGCAAACCGTTGTAAATAAGAGATAAAAATGTAAGCTGAACATACAAGTCATTGCTAATATTACAAAATACGGTTTAAGTATCCCTGGAAAAGTTTTGACAACTAAATTGCAATATTACATCCAAAAATTACTACTGTTCAAAGTGATAGGGCCAACTAATGAAACATTATGCAGATCAGAGATCGGGACATTTTCAGTTCACTTTGTTCAAGAATCTTATTAAGTCAATACCGCTTCAAAGTGAATCCCAAAATTCGTCACCAACATTACTCTTACATTTAAATAGCTCAGTTATTTAGTACGCATAGTATCCTATGCAGCTGTTGTATCAATCTGCAAAGCATTCGAATTCACAAAATCAAAATGTTAGCAAAAAAACACCCTGGACTTCAGGATTAATACAAATTACATTACTTGGAAACCAGATTGCGTGAAAGTATCATTTCACAAATATGACGATAAGTGACAAAGTAACGATAATGAGCCGCAGCAATGCAGCGTTTTGCAACCGAAAGTAAATTTTACAACTTACATTACTTTTTACAATTTACAATGTTGCTAAGTATGATATGAGTGTCAACCAAACATCAGTTGCGAAATCAATGATTATTCCTTCAATTACAAATATAGGATAAGGTTGTCATCTAAGGCTATTGCATATAAAAACTTCAAAAGCACACGAACGAATTGGAACACGAACATGCAATGTAAAATGTTATCTTGGAATTCATTCGCTTACTGAGATAATCAGACATAGCCGCATGGATCATGCGAAAAGGTGATACTAACGTGTACAACACTACCTAAAATTTTATCAGCCCCACTACTTTATACAAGAAACTATAACTTACCGAGCTAGACCTCGGAAATAATCCGCTGTGGTTCATAGATGATAACGATTCGTGCTATTTGCAATTTGTTGACATCAATAGGGCTAATAACAATGTTTTCAAATCGAATTGAAAACTAACTGTAAACTTAACGGCAAAGATCGTTTGCTACTTGTGATCAACAGAATTATTTAAACAGACAGTCTACCTCATAAACTCATTTTTTCCAACAGGTAACAGGAAGTAACTTCGCCCTAAAGTAGTTAATAATATAACTATGACAGGTATTCGCATATACTCAGCTACAATATCATAGATTAACGGAACTAACCAAACACAAGACGCGGCATTATGCAACCCGTAAGTTACAAGTGATGATCGTAAAATAAACAGCTGTAACTTTGCAGATCAGCGGATTCAGGCAAACACCAGAATCTATCGCGTACAATATTTGTTACAAGTAATAGCTTTGCTCTTAGATAGATTCTAAGACTAAACAAGCCACACTTCACGAATACGGCGGTGTGTCTTAACAGACCGGTTTCAGTAATGACAGAGGGCTAACACATATAATCTTCATATCACAAGTAGTAGTTAAACGCTCAATCGAGTCTTAGACTTACAACTATACAGGCAATAGTACTGTTAAGAAATAGGGTAGTAGGCCAGTTATTGGGGCTTGGTGCCCGAATCAGCTCTGCCTTTATTTCTCCAAGTTCTCTCATTTAATACATTTCCTCTTGCTACAAGAGAGGGATTATTTTTAATTCTCTCATTCGGCTACTGCCGAGCTACCGTGTTCGGTTATTCTAGAACCTTCCATTACATCCCCGGTCTAAATTTTTTACCCATCCTTTTAAGGATGTTCGTTCGCTATTTTTGTATTTTTATTTTTCTCTGCGTATTCCTTTAGCCTAGTGATGTGTGAGTGTGTTCTCCCCCGTTGACGGGTTTCCAAACGGAGAAACTCGTCACAATTCTACATCTTTCTACAGTATGTGCTCATACATGACTACGTTTACAACGCGTATTTTTCGCTCGTGTTGCGAATTTTTGCGTGCGGATTTTACTCCGTTTTCCACTTAAATTTTTCATCGTATTTTGAGCGAAGTTCTCAAAAACTCTGAAGGTTAGTAATACGTGTTATAAGTGAAACACAATATTAAACTGAAACAATAATAATATATTCAAGTTATACAATTTGAAAGTGAATTGTTCTGATTTTCTCTTTACTGTTGGAGAAACTCAGATTCTGTCGGGAGTTGTGACGAACCGTATTCCTGTGGAACTGCAAACATGGCGATAGCTATTATCGGTGTAGGGCAAGTAGGTTTGTCCTTACAATACCCGGTTAGGTCGTCTGCGATCTCGCCTGCTTCAAAAGGTCCGTGTCTGTATTGCCGATGTGTGGTGTAGAAGGACATAAGCAAAACACAATCTTCAGCATTAGTTTTGTTATCCGTCCATCCTTCAAAGGTGTAATATTTTGTGACCAGGTGGTCTCGGTCTAGGCTGAAGTTCCCGGTGAGGTAATTCCATGGGGTGTTGGTACGTTTATCGTGTAGGTAAGCTTGCACATAGAAGGCATATTGGCCGGTTCGCATGGTAAAGAAGGTGGTAGGTAAAGCATTACGAAAAAAGGTGACGGCAGATCTTTCATTTTTAAACTCCACTCCGTGGCTTTCTACCTTGTTGCCATGGCCACTTTGAAGCACAATTCGTGCATACTAAGCACACAGTGCAATGATTTCCACGAACCAATATTAATTACGCTTAAGCAGCTTGAAAGCCACAGCCAAGGGCCGCGCACTAATCTGTGGACGGATATGGAGGTGTCAGAAATCGGGCAGTAGAGTGCTTCTTAGTTTAGCCTATCCACCATGACAATCCCTACTACATTAACGGCTGAACGCCTTCGGACACAGTTTGCATTGATTGGGTTTGAGGCCTGCATAACACTGCGTGCTGCGAACAATTTTTAGTTTTAAGGTCTTAGCGCATGCTCAGCTTGTCCATTAGAGCTTCACCGAACATTAGCAACATTAATGGGCCTTCAAGACCAAGCCGGTACCAAACCATTAGATTATGGCCTCCACCTAGTACAAAACAATTAGCATATACATTCAGCAATCAATGAGCATTTTAATTTTATTCGATAATCATTACTGGAACTGGATATCAGTAGCATAATTCCTTGGAAACGGCGGATGCCGCCAACCCAAAGTTTTGATTCAAGTGCCTGCTGAAGTGATCATTGGTGCAACGAAACTCCGAAAAAACTTGTAGCGCAGTGAACGCACGTACTGGAATGTACATTTTTTCTAAAATCAAGGGATGGCAACATTGGCCCTCTAAAGTAAGAAAAATATAAAATCTCTGGCCTAACCCAGGATTGGTAAGAACCAGTGTCTAACACTTATATTGAAATTGCGTTTAGGTGGTTAAAGGTCATTGCTGTCATACTGAAACGATTGAGGTCTGGCTTCTTGGGACGAGAGAAACGTAAGTAAAGCTTAAAACCTTTCGTTTTCTCTTCCTGCAAACAGTAATGTAATAAGTTACTTAATCATGTTCAGTTAGCGAAAAGAGCAACTGCTTTAATTAATACTATGTACTTTCCCCGAGTTCATTAGTCAGTAACATAGAGGCAAGGTGAGTCTATTAAGCTTTTAGGCTCTGCAAGTACAAAAACACTAGAAGCTTTCACCAACATACCTGCTTTCTCCTCTCTCAAAATTCAAAGTTTTTTCAGTGGTTAATGCAGGAACATTTAAACCAAAATAGCTATTACCTGGCCACAGAATCATCTTTGAATATACATACGTACTTGATATTTTAAACGCTTTTCAAAGTCAGTTCAAACATTTTGTATAATAAAGTTCAATGTGTTCATGAATTTCAGCGCAATAGTACTACCGAAAGATGTGCTTCCTGTGACAGCAGAAACTTTGATGAAGTACGGGAAACCAAATGAGAAGACGAGTTTTAAGCGACTAGGAAAACAATTCAGACTTGGAATGGAGGAACTCGTGGAAGAGTTTGGAAAACGAGAAGTAGGAACAATGACTATTTCGCCACAGCAATTAAATGCTGCCACTTCTCCAATTACTCCCACACTTGCTGAGGTTGGGACATCAACTGTTTGAACTAAAACAGTTGATCATGCAACATCTCCAATACGCAACAATCTAGGCTGTCCTTCGCCGGTTTCACCGACACAGGATGAAGCTAGAGACAGGTTTGTGAATCATGCACATGAGTCCCTTCTGCTGCTGACTTTGACTTGGGGGGCATGGAATTCTTCTCTGCTACACCTGAACAATCAGTCTCCTGCAGTGTCTCTACTTCTAAAGCTGATAAAACTACTGAAAAAGACCCACTGGATCTACACGATATGAGCAAATTGTGTGGAACTGACAAGAGTACCGCGTATCGCAAAACCTCACGACTGGAACTACAGGACGGAAGTAACAAAAAAAATCTAGGAAAGGAGTAGGAGGAAGACCTCCAGGAACAGGTAGAGTCACACCTCCTTTCAGGCAAAACGGAGTTTTGTACTGTCCTGACTCATCCTGCTTGTCTCAAATGAAAAATTACCGAGCTTATCATCGGCATTTTGATTCTGAGCATAATTGAGTTCTTTTCGCAGCTTGTTCCACACACACACATTTTAATCAGCATCAGGCTTCCCTGCCATTGTAAGACACCAAGTATTGCATTAGTATTTTCCGATAAAAGTTTAAGCCTTTTAATCTTTGCAACAATAAAAGTAACTGCCTCAGGTATCACGGCTTGATATCAGGTTTGATGCCATTCTACTTTCTCGCAACGAATTGGATATGTTCTTCTCTCTTGTATCTTTTATTTTGCGGTAGTAGCCTTGTTTTTCCTTAAATGCCAGTCTCATATCAACTGTTGTTTGAGCAAATGCTGATCGAGAGATTACACTTTCTTAGATGGTGGTGGCAACTTTATAACAAAACTTTTAAGCTGCGTTATACCAACGAAGGTATTTGAGGAAACATGCATTTGTTATCGAAGTACCCTTTAAGAGTCCCAACCATTTATGTGGTCATTTTAGTTCTAGTTTCGATGTTCGCTCCGTAACGATTACGTGCAAGATAATAGCTTGCTGTTCTCAAGTTTATTTTGAAAATAACTTCATGACAACTTTTTTACAAAAACATTCGATGAGGAGGTCCCCAGGGAATCCATTTAGAGGTGGGTGACACGACTACGCTTCTATAGGATGTGATCTTTCCTCTGCAATATAGGCACGTCACGGCGTCAGGTCTACGGAGACTGCATGCCAAATCGGCTAAACAAGTCTTATGGACGAATTTTCCGCAACATCCGATTGCATACACGTTCTAGAAAACGGCAAAAATTCTATTGACTGGTGTGTCCCAGCAGAACCAAAATAGCTACTAACGATACTTAACTTAACAACAGCCTACTATTTCGTGGGTTGAGTTTATGCATCATCTTGAATACCTTTGTCGAGGGAAAACCGTCCAAACATATGCCGCAGCTACCATGTTGAGGATCTGCTGGCCGATTCTCAACACGGCGTTCTTCCTCCTTCTCCCGAATACGCCTGGCCTGTATCTGAAATAAAACCCAAAACGATATATACAAGTGACGAAGCCACCGTGGTTGTAAATAACACGAATAACGTTATATCTACTTTTGTATCCATGACAGTTTAAACATTCCATGAGTTAATGTCTCACTCCGTTACACTGTGAAACATTACATTAAGTGGGTTAGTTTGTTTCCATGCGTTCATGTCTCCATGATTAACATAATTAATGTCTTCGTCAATGCTAGACAGTAGACAGTGGGACATTGAAGAGACAGTTAACGTCTCAATATTAGACATTAAGCCACGTGATAGCATGAGACAAGAAAGGGTCGCAATGTGCTGTGCCTACGACGCAGTATTTATACCAACGACGCATTACGTCGCATATAGATGTACGACGTAATAAACGCACAGACACACGCACACACATTTTGCTCCCCTACATGAATTGGCTTCGCCACTTAATAATCAGCGTTCTTGTTAAACTAAACCCAGTATAGATGCAGCTACGCACATGAATTAAACTGGCGGCATCTGAAATATTTAGCATAAACATTCCATTGTAATTAGTTTATAGCTTACACACCTGGTATGTCCGTTCGTCGTCCGAATCGTCGCATGCAAGGTCAAACTGAACTCCAGTAATGCCATGTCGTCTGAGCATCCGTTCTTGCCGATTCGCCACTGAAAATAAACACATTTCGGGATTAGCATCTAGCCCGTAACGAAAACTCCCAAACGCTTTTTGAACAGTACTTAGCAAAACCAAATGCAAGACAACGTGTATGCCCACCTAAGATTCACAAGCCTTTGATATATTTCAGGTGATGAAAGCTTCACATGCAATAAATTACAATTAAGGCGCACTTTGTTTAAACTGTACGTTACTAAACATATAAACGCTTTAGAATAGCCAAGTTGCAAAAAATGTGCAGGAAAGCGACAAAGACAGTGATTTGTAACCACGTCAGAGTGTTTTACGGCAGTAACTATATAAACAGTTAAGCATTGATATGAACAAAACATACAACACTACCGCAAATTACTGAGAACGAGCAACAATATTACTTATATCACTTAGAATTTATTGTTCTTGTTCACCATTACCACCTCCTCGTCCACGCAATTCAAGGTCTAGCAAAGCAAGGTACATGAATCTACTAGGGTAACAATAATTATGAAATAGCACCCAAGTGTACAAAAGTACACTTGGGTGGCTATAATGTTAAAAGATAGGGCAATGCTGAAGCATAGGCAGGCTGG
>VRMD01001781.1:0-15435 GCA_009872375.1 Sminthurides bifidus | reverse complement strand
TTTTCATCTAGGCGTTAGGTGCTTCCCCTCTTTTGATTGTGAATTAAAGGACCCGGCTATTGAAAAATTTGTTTCCCCTCCACAAACTGTGTGCTCCCGATGCACATTCTAAAAAGTCCTCCCTTGTGACAACTTAATTCAGCAATCAATGCTTTGCCTTCCGCTCCTAATCCCTTCGTTAGCATGAATTGTACGTTGCGGAAAATTCCAAATTTGAATCACTTAGCTCGCTCTAGACTATTACTTTTTCAGTAGTTCCACGACCTAGTGTGGATAGTACAGCAGATCTCGAGATTTTAGTCGACCTACACAAAATAAATGAATCGTTATCACTTTATGAAATTATCGCGCTAAGATTTGAAGAGGTGGAAATGACCAGAGCTACAGAAATCATGGGGCCAAAGCCAAAAATCTAGCAGTGGTTGAAATTTTCCAAGAATATTAAATAATCTCTACTGCAGTATTCCAATCTTTGAAACGTTGTAATAGTAAAACTTGATGTGGATTTCAAGCAAGCTTTTTTACACACAGTCACCAATAAAAGTATGTAGAAATGGTTGCCAGAAATGCTGAAACTCCGTGTCTCAAGGGACACGGCTTGAGGTTTGCCCAAAACGGAATTTTGTCGATTATACAAATATCTGCGTTACAGTAACTTTGATCCGTGCCATGAAAATATCAATTGGAATGAATCTAGGTAATGCCTAGCCGTTTACCACAACCGTGGTCATCCGATACTTGCCTTTGCTCGCTGACCATTTGTAAGCATTGATTGCAAGAAGTGACCGCAGTAATCATGATGCAAGTGGGATAGTCCAGTATAATGTTCGTCTAGGGAGCCGTTTTACCATCACTTTCAATTTGCGCCAGTTGTCTCCTAAGTTGTTCCACATTACAAAGTAATCTGAAAGCATGGATTCTTTCTCCTGTGACTTGTCCTCTTACATTTAGCGCCGTTTTCCACGTTTATGTTGAACTACGTTTCGTTAAGTATCCTGTCTCTCTCAGAGAGCCAATGATCCTCCAACTGGGCAGCATCTCTTGAATATGCAGAGCTTGCACCCTCAGTGCCGGAAATGTGGAAATATTCGCGATGAAACACTTTGTGAACAGTAGGGAAGTGGCAAATGGCACAAGGCTGTCATGTCCGCCACTACTCCTCCGGAACAATTACAGTTAGGCTAGCTTCCTCAGGACTGGAAGGGCACGCGAAAACATTTGTCAAAAATAAAGTGTCACGTCGGAAGCAATCCAGCTGCATGGCAACATGATTATGACTTCCACTTGTGCATTATCATTATGCAGTCGAGCAATTTCCAACACCGTGTCCAATCCCGTTATGTCCGGTGCCTGAGGATCACAGCTCCTGCAAGTAGACTTGTGCAGTATACGACGGCCTGCCTCCGCAGATTAGTTTCAGGAAACCCTCGAGTGTTCGCTCTAAATTATCCACGGATTTGAGGAAAGGCATGAAATTGCCCACTTGAGTTTGTCAAATCTTTGCTACGTAATGTCCTGATTGAAAGCCGACCCTTGCTAGGCAACAAGGTTTGCGCAAAAAGCTGTTGAAATAATACTATAATCGACTTCAGTATCATGACTTTCCAACGTTATTTGCGTCAACATTAACGTTTGTTAAGATTCCAAGCCTGACTGAATGGTCAAATTCAAGCTGACCTATAGGCAAGTGTGCTAGTCGCAATATGTTTGACTTTGGAGTTCTGAATTAGGATTTTTCAGTGATTAGTGCTTTTTCGAATATTGTCCACAATTGGAAAAGTTAATTAGGACATTATCCTAAGTTACACTCAGAGTTACTTTACTCTGAGTTAAGTTACTTACACACTGAGAATTACACTCTCAGGTACGGTATAACTCCAGACTCCAGAACCAGAACTAGCGGATGAGACAGGCTAAAGTTAGTTGCAATGCTATCCCTGTGTACCAGACTTGGAATCGGCCCTGATGTAACTTATCCTGTATGCATTTATTGCATCTGGAAGTTGCGTGGTTGAGTCGTCAAGTCATTTTGTATTTGAATTGTCGTTGCTCTTTAGATTCGCTTTGTGCAATTCTTTCATTCATTGACGTGTTGGAAATAAACTCACTTGAGTGTAAATAATGCACACCCATTTCCCATCATATTCCCATAGACATCCCTTCCGGCGACTGTGTGCTGCCTCCGGTCCCTGTCTTCCCTTCGTACATAAGGGACCTTGACAAAGATTCTATTGTCCTCTATGTACTACTTACTTAGTCCTCATAATACTTATCATCACCTCATGCATTTTGTTGTACGGGCAACGTAGGGGCCAGATAAGAGTATCTTCACTCTCTTTCCACCAGCCCTATTTCCATCTCACATGATCTTTTCTCAATCATATCTCTCGCCGTGACTTTCACTCACTCACTTCTGTACGGACCATCCTTTTGAGGCGAGCTCGTTTCCCCATCATCATACGTTATTACATTATACATTGTGCTCTGGCATATAGCCGATTTGCTCCTTCCCCTTTCCTTCTCTGAGCATGCTCTGTATTGTATGGAATTCATATACCTTTTCAAAAAACGGGTAACGGGTAACACAGTCTGCTTATTTTTAGCTCACTTGTGCACAATTAACACGCTCTTTGCGACAATTAGCACAAATAAGACTGACAGCAATTGAGTTTGGAACATCCGAGTACAATGTCCAACATGATGTTCAAATCCAAATGAATGTTCTGGCTTTAGTTCTTCTCAAATCCCATTTTAAGGAGCTGGAAAAGAAGCCAGCAGGATTTCTTGTTGTGCAGGCGAGCCATTTCAATCATTTTCATCATCAAGTCCTGCCTTAAAACGTAACCACAAGAATAGGGCAAGGAAGGTCGAGGTATGATGAAAAAGAAATGAATGCCACCACAGGAGACGGACATTGTGAAGAGAGTTAATACTGGTATCCGTGTAAATGCATTGTTTGGCTTGCATTCATTGAGAATTTCCTCCTGTTAAGACGATTACAATGGAACCTCCTTAGCCTTCAATAGTTCTGTGAAAACCGCACAATTGAATCTCTTAGAGTAAAAGAACTGCCGCACCGCCACTCTGGGTCATGGTCATGGGCAAATTTTGATCAGCGCCATTGCACTGGCGTTGATCATTGATGGTACATGATGCAGTCAGTAGTCTAAGAATATGAGAAAATTTTTGATTTTTCAAGGAAAAAATGCGTGTAAAACATGTGATGGGCTACCTCGCTAAAACGCTTTCGCATGCGTCTTAAAACCTGAGAATTCGTTTCCGTGTGTTTTTAAGTGCAAACACATGAGGGAGACCAAGCTTGCAGAAGTATCAGCCTCGAATCTCGAAAACGTGAAAGTAGAGCCTAAAAGTTCAGACCACAGCTCATACTTCATAGGAGGTTTGGCCCATGTTCTGTTTATTAGAAAAATATGTGAGCAAGTTCTCTTTTATTTCGAGGCGGAGAAAATCAAGATTTTTCCCCAAGATTCCATGTTTGGAGGATTGGGGAAATTTGATTTTGGCTTGTAGGCAGGTGATGTGTGTGAAAATAATGTTGGTGCGGCGTGTGCCGTCAAATAATATTTTGTTGTAACAACATTACGGATCACTTTGGTAATCTCATCAGAAGATGACTTGGGGTTCACATATTTGTAGTGAGATAAAAAATATCGCAATTTCCCATTTTCTCCACGCGTACTCGCTTTCTCTCATAGTCTGTCTGGGCTGAGAGAGAGATGGAATGAGAGAGAGAGAATGGGAGCGAGCGGTATTTGAGTTTTCTTCCTGTTCCACATCCAGCGGGATACTATCAGAGGCAGGGCGGCCCTGCTTCCATTTCCACCCACCTCAGAATCTATTAAGCGTAGCATTCCTTAGGGTTTTCCACCGTTTCCCATTTCTGGCATTGGCAAGTTTTTAGTTTAATTCTGACGTGTTATTTGTGATTGCGAGCAGTTTTATCATGAGTTTCTGCTTCACTGAGAATCGTTAACGGATTCTCTACACAGAGGGTGCCCAAACCGGCTCACAGTCAATGCCGCTCCATGTTATCTCTATCCCTCTGCTTCCATTCCGAACCTAGCAGAATCTGTTTCTCCCTTGGCTTGCTAATGTATTTTGTCCCTATAGTTTCGCTCCTCCAACAACTGCATTGCTTCGCGCTACTTCCCACCACCACCCGAACCCGTTATCCATCCTATTTTCTCACAGCCTAACTTTCTCCAGCTCTCTCTTCTTCCACCAACGTCTTCTCCGACTTAAAGCCTTGTATCTGCTTTCCTTTTTCCTCGCTCCATGACTTGGTTTCACCAAGGATTTTCCTTTATTTCCTCTCGCTCCTCTTCGGTTCTGTCGCTTGGAAAAGATTTCACACACATGCTGTTGACGCTCAGCTTTCAAAACAAGTCTCACTCTTGATAGAAGGAATATGACCTGCTTTTAATTCTTATTTGCGTCACCGAGGTGCATGGAGGAATAGGAATAAGAACCTTGGGGTAAAACTTTTCTCTATAGGGTATTTTGTTTCTTTTTTAGCACTGCAGTTTTTTAAGTTTGTCTCATTCAACTCATTCAACAAATAAACGCTAAACTTTTCAACATCTTCTGCGATATAAGCCCATTCACGTGAAGACGCACAGCGTCTTCAGTCATGGATTGTGGGTGACGTTAGTACATTACATATGGCTTCTAGATTCTCGTTAGAGGAGGTGTGTGCTTGCCAAATTGCCTTAAACAACTGTTCAGAGCACCTCCTTTGGCTTAACCTCGGTGTAATTTCGGATGATAGATACAAGGGATTTTTATTGCAAATTGTTTAACTCATGCAATTTTGTTTTGTTACTCCTCAGAGACACTCTCGGACACCGGTAGCCCATGTGGAGACAATAGTTCTGCGGCTTCAGCCAGTCCGGCGCCTATCGACGACCAAGCAAGACTCCGGCTTAAGAGGAAGCTGCAACGGAACCGGACTTCATTCACCAACGAACAGATTGAGAGCTTAGAAAAAGGTGCTTGCTTTGAACTTATCAGATGCTGTTTTGTGTTTTGAAAAATTGTTACATTAAATTTTGTTTCGCAGAATTCGAACGAACGCACTACCCAGACGTTTTCGCTCGCGAACGTCTGGCAGCAAAGATCAGTCTTCCCGAAGCTCGCATTCAAGTTTGGTTCAGTAATAGGCGTGCAAAATGGAGACGTGAAGAAAAGCTGAGGAATCAAACAGGGAAACAGCAACCTCAGAATCAGCAGACACAGGCGCCGCAGCCTCAAGCTCAACAGCCACCTCAACACCATCAAGCGCCTCAGCCACCTGCGCCACCTTCGCCGGTAAATGTAGTTAACGGAGGATCGTCATTCCATCCTTCCATGTACCCAGTTCATCCTGCTCATTCCGACCCTTACAAGTAAGACTTCTAAAGGAGTTTGTACAATTGTGTTTTAACCATAAAATAATTTCATTTTAAGAGGTCAGACAATCGTGAATGTTACTCATTTATTTTTTTTGCAGCATCGGGACGCCGTTCACAAGTGCCAACCATGTCGGAAATTCGATGATGCCAACGCCTTCCACCACTGGGATTGTGGCTCCCACGTCTCATTGCCTCCAGCAACGGGAAAGTCATGCTGACGTAGTTCTTAGCTCATCGTATTCCTGCATGGCAAGGTCACATCCGTATGACCCCCTTGGCTTGGCCTCTTCATACTCTCATGCGTCGCGACCACCCGATGCTTATCATCAAGCTCAGTTACTCTGCAGCGGCTGCTGCGTCCTCTGCTGCGGGATTCTACTTGCCGTCGTCTTATCACTCTTTATACAGCTTCGAACCTGTTCATGAAAAAAATTAATGTCGCCAAATCGTTTAAAAACATAATTCGTCATGTAATCTAAATACACCTACCGGTACTTGTATTTTCTACGACGTACAATAGATTTGGTAACATCGAAAGTATCGGTAAAATGTCATAGTTTTTATTTTCATGTAGTGCTTACCCAGATTTTTCCTAGGATGTAGTAGTATTAGCGTAAACAGTTTGTGAGATGGAACATCGTAAATCAAGACTCGGACTAACGAAACGTTATTTTCCACTGAAAAACCTCTAATTAGGGCAAAAATGGAAGGAAGTTCTAGCAAGACAGATGTTGGTCCATGCCTACTTCAGCTGATAACTCTTTTGAAAAGAGTTGAATTGGATTTTAAATTAATGACGTTGAGCTGTGTTGGGAAATATTTAAAAGTTTCAAGTGCTTTTTTTCTTGTTTGTGCTACGAAATCACGTGACCTGTGCAGAATTCTTACATCGTGATTCTTCTAGGGTTCGAAGATATAAATAAATCCTGCAACATAATTGTCAAAACCTTTCTTTTCGTCTCTCTTAGCTCTGTTAGGACCGCATTAGAGCTGAGAGATGTACCAGTCTTTGTATTAGAGTTATGGGGATTGATAAAACAGTAGTGATGATGAAATTAGCTTAATTTTGTGCCAAGTTTCGACCAAATAACACTGTTCTAAAAAATACATTGTGCTTCACTTTTTAAATCTTGAATAAATTGTTCTGAAGATAAATTGAATTTTTCAAGACAACATTTCCCTTATGACCATTTCCTATTCTTCCATAAGCGGAAGCCACGAGCCTAAATAGCAGCACCTGTAAGTACCCGATGAACCAGGCAATAAAAACCAAACCCATAAAGGCGATGTTGCGGTAAGCTAATTGAAAAATTCACCTCTCACCGGTCATCTCAACGGATGATGTCATCGTTTTCATATCGACCATCAGCGCATTATACGCTACTGTACGCTAGTAAAATCCGAGTGATTTTCGCTCGGTCACTACATTCCGCCCTCTGGTGGCAGTATCAATTATCACTGAAAATAAGCATAAATATGGTTAAGAGGTTTGAAGTATCTAGCAAACCATCAATCAAGCAAATTCTGTTCGCCATAACTTGATCTCTGAGATAATAAAAGCTCAGCCCGGAAGTCGCCACAAACAGCCCTCTGGCGGCAGAATTAATAACACTGGAGGCATAAGGACGGTTAAGAGTAAGGGAAGCATATCAAGAAACATATAACTCAGTCAGACAAAGTTGTGAGGGGTCCCTGGGTTGCCAGCCAATTCCGTATCTTTTACATGGGACAAAGTGACCTGTTCCGAGGTCAGCCTAAAACCACCAATCATATCAATGCCGGTAGAGTCAAACACGCTGAATGCAAAGCTGAAATCTGAAATCGCAAGGGTCGAGGGATGACTTGTTCAAAAGTTGTGAGGGGTTCCTGGGTTGCCAGCCAATTCCGTATCTTTTACATGGAACAAAGTGACCTGTTCCGAGGTCAGCCTAGAACCACCAATTATATCAATGCCGGTAGAGTCAAATACTGTAAATCCAATGCTGAAAACGCCAGGGTCGTGGGATGACCCGTTCCAAAGTTGTGAGGGATTCCTGGGGCACCTGTGCACAATCTGGATCCACGTGATGTTCTGGTTGGACGGTGCAAGGGTTGGTAGGATATTGTTGTTCCTTTGGAACTGCTAAGCATAACTTTATGCGGTTTCATTTATCTAATTCAGCATCGTTTGCTTTACCTGAATGGAAACTTTGGCTGAGGTCTGTGGAGTGGCTTACACAATTGAGGACATACTCCGCGCAACAAGGCGGAGAAAAGTATGTTATTAATAAAGAAATTTCCGTACTAACTTCTTGAATACGTTGCCAACAATTTTGCTATCTCTTGAAACCTGGAAACATTTATGGAGCTTCTTAATCGCCTTGTCTTCTTTTATGCAGCAATGTCAATTTCACAGTTACGGTTACATGCAAAATATTTTCTCTGTTATTGTTACTGTTCTAATTGAGACCATCCCTCAAAGTAGCTATACAGCCTACAATAGTGATCATAAACAAATTAACTTTCAAAATTACAAATATGATCAACTCCAATGCAACTGTAAAGTTGATCATTACCAAAACTTGACGACAGTGAAAATAGTGTTTCGCTGGTACTGCCAACGGCAACGCTGCCATTCGTTAGAACCTCCACAGCGCCACCTCTTTTTTTCAAATCTAAGCGAAAGATATAGCGAGGGGGAACGGCTCTGGGAAAGCCACTGTGCTTTCCGCACGAATTGAGGTTCCAGCCCACCAGATAGCGCCGGAGAATCATACCTCAAGGACCGTTCCACCCTCTTGTCCACTATACTACTCTACGGACTAAGGAGTACCACATCCCATCAATGATGTGAAACCCTTTCGGAGAGCTGAATCTAGCGAATTAGTTTCTTACATTTAGGACCCAGTGTTGACTACGCTATTAGCTGGTCCAGCGGTAGGAGAAAAGCCCCGCTTTCACCATTCATGCTACCAGCAGATCATCTGAGGAAACTGAACCACTTAATATTTCTGCATCTCGTCTCTTGAGCTGATGAAAGTGACTGTGAAGAGTTTGAGTGACATTCAAGAGTCATAATAAACGTGTGGAAATCCAAAGACCAAACACTTGTGCCCCCTCTTCGCCTCTTTCTCTCGTCATGAGCGAGGAGAAGCTGGGCTGAATTTTCATATGGCGACGTGGCGGTCAGGATAATATTTGCTATCGGAATCAAAACCAAATCTTGAGGATCAAAGGCCCTTTCCATCACTCTCAGACCGAATTCCCTATCAAGTGGCCGTGTATTGCTTTTCCAAAAAATAATTCAATTCCGTTCTCATTACCGTTCGTAATTCGTTTCATCCACCTCCTGCGGTTTCTCTCCTCTTACCTCTTGATGTGAGGTTTGCTGTTCTTTGCTGTCTCTCTCCGCCTGCATCAGCTCTCATTTCATCGACCTTCAAAGCAACCTTACGCATCCGAAATTCGGAATACCACAATGTATTCCTCAAGCCTCCTTCGCTCCTCTTCAACGTCCACCCGTTCCTCATCCAGCTTCCATCTTCTATGACTCGAACGGTTGAAGAAACACGATACGAACAGCCACATTTTTTTCATGTCTAAAAAGCAACCTAGGTTAAGAGCGATGCGATTGCAATATCTGTAAAACTAGGTCGATACTTTGTTTTTTTGTTCACTTTTTTAAGTCTCTGTCCACAGCCGTATAGCCCTGCATGCTTGCCGCGGTTGTATTTCAGGGTTGAGGTAACGGTAAATAGATGATTTCATTTCATGGAAAATACCAGCTCAGTTTCCAAGCTGGAATCTAGCTCTCCTCCCCCACAATGTGACGGGCGGCGATGAGGCAACTCGTTTTTGTTTCAGAGGCCAAAAACATCGGATAAAATTTACGTTCCAGTTACAAGGGCCATGGCACTTGTTCCAAGTGAACTGCGGGTCAGCTTACTTGATCCAGTGGCATTGTGTGGCATCGCCCCTGATGAAAATGTTGCTATTTCCAGCATATGTGTACTTATTCAGTAAGTTATTGCGTGCACAAAGCGATCACACTGTGAAAACAGTGCCACCGCACAAAGCTTGCACGCCATCAGCTATTATTCAGCATTATCATTAGCCCGGGATAATGTTACAGCACGCACGCACTCAACACGAAGGAAATTCGATATCTCATAATGCGGACTAACAATTCTAAACTTAACTTTTATCCCATCTCCGATTTCCCTCCTCTATTCACCGGCACGCGGCCTTCGTACATTACCAGCTAAGCACAATGCAGCTACAAGAGCCGTAACAAAAATCAATTTTATTCTTTAACGCCATCATAAAGTCAGAGCCAAAAGCCTTTATCCAAACTTTGCCACCCGGCAAGCCAACATTGATGCTGTAATCACAAAATGAGCATTTTCTCTCATGCGCCTTTCTCTCATGAATAATTGTACTAATTGGCTGCTATGACGTGTCTGCAGAAAAATTTCCTGCATCCAAGGCATGGGCCAGCTTCGTAAAGCAGCCCGGACGTCTGAAAAACATGCTGCGATCACTCCAATCATTGAGTTAAATCTAAATTTTTCTTGCACAGGAGGTGCGGATGTTGTACCACGTTTTCATCCTTGAACAAATACAATTTATTCTAAAACTTTTGGCTGACTTGTAAAAACTTTTGAGAAAAGTGTTATTATCCCACTCCTTTTTCTGCTGCATGCGCATCCATGCTTTCTCCTTTGCGTATTCAACCGTTCATAAGTTCTTTTTCTCCTTTAAGACTCCTGCACTCTGAGCAACTTTTACTTTCTCCACTCTGCAACTAATAAGTAACTACAAGTAATAATATTTTTGCCAAGTTGTTGGATGCAAAATATTTTTTTCGCAAACGGTACAATTCCTTCCTTCCAGTCGTACCCGGGCATTTCAGCGGCATAGAAACCAGCTCATTTTTTACCAGTCGCTTATGCACAGCTGCTTAAAAACCAGGGCCGGGCTTATTCCCTGGTCAGATTAGAACCGAGGTACTACAGCTCGGCATTATCCTCATGTCTTCTCGAAACAAATGCGGCGGCGAGGTGAGGTGCTTCAACCATCGCATCGCCGTCACCAGTCAGAAGGAGATGTTGAAGCACGCACTGAATATCATATTGATCCAGGTCTTCTTTAGATTCCGTTGTTGGCCTATCATGGTTGAATAATTTTTCACCTGGAATTACCAAACAAGTAGAGAATGGTCGGACCATCAAAGCATCCTTTCAGTTCGGCCCGACGGATAATGGCATGGAGCTTTATTATTTACACGTACAGTAGTTCTTTCCCTCCCAGCCTCCTTCTTATTACGGCAAAACATACTGCCATGGAGTAATGTACTGCTAGTGGCGGACAGGGACTGAGGCTCTCATTTCATAGCTCATCAGTTACTAGTTATCTGTTTCATCTCGCAACCTTTATTTGTGATTCCTTTATTTTAGTCACCCTTTCATATTCCACCTACCGTAACCCTCCATTGTTAACAATTCGCTCTGTGTCAAACACCATCTCCAATAAGTAACACACGGAAGCCGTCTGTACATCCTCTACCTGAAGTATTTCAGGTATTTCTCTCTCCCGTAACCTATTGTACTTCCTTAGGCTACTGTTAGCAAATCAAGTACGCTCCTACCTTTATAATGCTGAATCCATTTACATGTTTTGTAGCATGGAAACAAGGCGCAAACCTACCGATTTCGGAGTCACGTATAAGCTAGGGCAACAGTGCAGGTTTTGTTTTCTTTTCTCTCTGGTCATGCCATGGGTTCCTTCCCATTTTCTGAACTCGTTTCCACACCAGATTGCCGTGACAATTGCATTTGCTCGCTTTTAGCATACCGGAAGTGGAGATCCGCAGCATATTACTGAGCACTTAGCTCCTTTGTCTTAGGGAGGACGGGGCTGAGCACAACCACACTAGTCCATTTAGGCAGCCGTCATTAGTGCTTTTAGTGACCGTGGATCATGTCCGGCGGTTGGAATCACGCAAACTGAGTTTTGTGCATAATTACAGTACGAAGATAAGACTAAAACTTGAAGGACGTGATAAATTTGACGATTGCGGCTTGTTCGCTTTTCCAGAGAGACTCTCCAATGACCCTTTCGTGCATAGCGTGTCGGAGTCATAAATTAGAGAATTGACTTTTGCGGTTGTCCACATGAGAAAGTTTGTTTGCGAAACATAGAGATGACATAGCTTGTCATGAAATTGGAAGGCAACTCATTTAAATTTGCAACTCATCCAAGTGGAAGTCATTCATGGCCTTAGCACTTCGAAGTTGAACTTTCATGCTCCCGTTGTCATCAGGATTTTGCCTGCTTATGACCACAGCTCGTTGCGTAATTCATCGCGTTTCTATCTCCAGTCATATTCTCAACTTGTGTGTCCTTATGGGTGGTTTTGCGTTGCTGCAATCCAGAAACTTCTTCATAAATGGTCAAGAGAGGTGTCGGGAATCGTCTTCCACGGAGTATAAGAGAATGGTGGATTCTTACCAGGTAAAAATGTGGAGAGAATACCCGGAAGGAGGAAAACTCTTGCAGTTTTTCCGTTCACGTGGGGTTGGTCGAAAAGGATGGAAATCAAAGTTAGAGACGGACAGTTCTTCATTGGAAGCTGTTACACTACATAGCGGAGGCACGTCGCGATATGGACGTGAAACATGGAGGAATGTCATCGCTGATATTACGTTTATTATCAGTGGACGAAAATATCTTGTCATGCGTCGTAGACCTGGTCCATTTTGAGTCCTTGGATATGTGAGTTATGCTGGTTGTTGTTGTCGCCTGGAATCGTGTGGACAGTTGTGGAAACGAATCTAGTTTTCGGCGTTGCATACAAAGCGGACGTTGCCTAACTTGGGAGGGCCTGTCTTCTTTAAGATGAGTCCCTCGTCGTATTCGTCACACAACTGTCATCCACAGATCTGTTTCAATGATCCTCTCATCCTTGAGCTTGTCATATTATCATGAAGACAAAACTTGTCCGTGTTCCACGCATCCCATCTCAAGTAAAACTTTAAAGCAAGATGCCGTCGCAGAGCGTTTGGCAGCGGGCATAATGTCTTGTGCTAGTCCTTCCTTCCTCGTTTCATCTCATCTCATCTTCATCAACCGTGTTCGGAAAATGACGCTTTTCCCTCTGATCCATTAGAATCACATCGTTTTCTGATTTCTCCGCAATGTATTGGGTGGCTGTGAAATGGAAGGATCTCGTTTCAACAACGCGTTCACGTTTACGAAACCAGTTTACTGCATTTCACCTCTGTTGTTTCAGACCTCACACGTTGGTTAACGCCATCACCTTAATCTGTAGATTCAAATTCAATTTGTCCCAGTCGTACTCCTGTAATAAACAATATTGAATTTTTTCAACTCAGTAGGGAAATACTGCTAGAAATCATAATCGGGGGAATCCCATTCTATCGCCACCATAACAATTTCAGCAGTCTGACTCCATTGTGATATTCCCATGCTTGAATTTGTTTAATGTACTCTTATGCGATTTCACTAGTATGAGCATGAACCTTGAAATAGCATGAGGAAATGAACAGGTGGAATGAATTTGCTTATGAAGCGATGATTTCCTGATGTAACCAAGGTGTACGACAAGTTCAACATTATATTGGTTTAAGAGAATTGGAAGTTTGTTCTTTGTTACACTTTTTCTTGATCTTGAACCGGTTGACGCCGTGAGAGAAATAAGAAACAGGGCTGTCTTCGTACATGTGCATGTTGTAACGCAAAGGGATTGGTGTTTCTTTGAAAATCCCAGTGGCGTAAGTAATTGAGAAAATTTTGATCATTTTCAAACCATTTCTCCACCCACGGAAAGACAGGTAGCAGTGACTCGGGCTATTTGGTGCAGTCGCAGAAGAAAGGCAAGTGTGAGAACTTGCTGAAGACATTTGAAAAGATGTACTTGTGACTCGGCATTTGTATTATTTTCTCGGAAAGAGAAGCTGGAGCTCCGTGCTCATCGAATTACTTCCAAGTTTTGCTTCCGTTCACATGTCTTTATTTGTCGCTAATTGTAATGTTTCTCGACGGAATTAAAAAGCATATTCTCCATCCTCAGCCAAGTGTTTTCTCATCACTCCTCATGATTACTTAAAGTGGGAAAGTAGATTGGAAGTGGAAGGACGAGGAAGAGAAGAAGTAGGAGAAGATGAAGAGAGTATAATATTTTTTTTACACTTTTCGCCCTCACTCGAAGCAAGTCTGATAATTTTTTGTGAGCTGTTGTAATTATTCATAACTGTCTCGGTGCGATGCGTTTCCGCCACACCGGTTTCGAATTTGATTAAGGTGATTCACCATGTTTCTGTCGGTGAATAGCGCTGTCGTGTTGTATTTTTTCAAACGGAGCTATTCATTAGCGTGAAAGGTTGAATAGACAAATGGCGTCTTAAAAGGAGGATAGGAATTCAAAGGGTTTTCACAAACCTTTCACACATTTCTTCCAACCGTGTCAGAGGAAAGCACGAGGAGCAGAAGAAGAAGAAGACGACCAAGAAGGAGAAGAACCAGATAGACTTTTTAATTTCCTCGGATGGAATCTTTGCCAAGTCTGTGACTTTGAATGCGTATTATTCGCATTCATCTCTTGTTCGGGCATTCATCGCTCGCTCCTCCGCTCCGTCCGCTTTTCCTTCAGCTCTACAGCCGAAAGAAATTGCATCTTCATTCAGCGTTGGAAAAGAGGTTGGTAAACCCCGCCGCAGCTTGTCTACTCCAGCCAATCTCCCCAACATGTTCCCCCTTCGCCGACTCTCATTGAGGCGTAAGTAATTCCAGGACCAACCTTCTTGTCATCAGAGCTCCGCCTGAACTTTCGTTAGTCTTCCGATATCCCCCTTATTTCGTTACTCTCTCTCTCGGTCCTTTGCCCGCTGACTCGTTCCCTCTCGCTCCATCTCCATCTCTCTTTCGCTATAGTTCGCTTTCAAAGCACATCTCAAGCCGTTGTTACAACCCCTGTAAAAGGTTTTTCCTCGGGTCTTACATGCCGTGCCGTACTGCCTTTTCCCCACACAGCCCTTGTGGAGAAAACAGTTCTGCCGCCACCATGGTTAAGACACGTAGTCGTCTGGTTCCGAAAAAACGCGAGCATTTGTCGATCGGACGACTCAGAATTCTTCATCTGCTATTTGACACCGCCACTTCCTAAAGGCAATCCTGTAACATATGTTCACATCCAGAGCTCAAGACCCGGACCTGTGCAGTCAAAGCCGGCAATCCTCATATCCTCCATCAATTTTATGCCTCCACAGAGCGTGTAACCAGAGAAATTTACTGGAAATTTTAACCCAAGCCATAAATTACTCCATATTTTCATCATCCTCCTAAAATTCATCAGTCAACTGGCACTGTCGCCATAAAATTGTGGTCCTTTTGCCTCCTGCAGCTAATGGTCCCATGGTGGGGCTTACGGTCCCGGCTCTCGCAATCTCATATCCGTTTTGTCATCATTACCCCACACTCACCAAGATCCTCAGCGTAATCTTTGCACAAGTTTTTGCACACTCGCGCTTCCACAACCTTACCATAATCTCACGAACACTTTTCAATCCGTCCTTCCAGCCTGGTAAATGACCCTGGTTTATGATTATTTTCAAATCCATAACTTGTCACCAGACCTCGTTTATCCTTGCCTTGTTCAATTGAGTTTAGTAGTCGGTTTGTTTTGCTAATCTTTGCCATGTACAGCAACATCTAGTCGACTCATTGCCATGTCCTCACTGCTTGCATACTTCATTTAAAGGATGACAAATCAGGATTTGATGCCAGGGCAAGTAACCATCATGCAGGAAATAGAAGCCGTTGTCAGGGATACTTAACCATCATGCAGAAAACGGAATCTGATGTTACAGCAAGTAATCATTTTGCCGACGTTTAATTGGTTAATTATCAGCTAACTGCTCCCTGTGGATAAAGCTTGAATCAAAACATGGAACATGGAACATGACACAAGACCGATCGGTGGGAAGAGCTTCCAGCTGATAGCTGTAGCTGGCGGCTACTCATAATA
>VRMD01001780.1:0-15442 GCA_009872375.1 Sminthurides bifidus | reverse complement strand
TTTTCAAACTCGTTATTTATGTGAAAACCACCTGTGAACTTTGATAGAACTCTGAGAAAAAAACCTTTGTTTATAAAGAGTTACAAATATGATTAATGCTCAAGTCCCGGAGGAGCTCGAACCAATTAGTTGCCAAGGTAAAAATTATGTCATGTTTGATCCAGGAATAATTTTTACAACTCATATTGCAAAAAGTTTCATGTCAAGTTCAAAATTCCTGTCATCCTCTCACCTTTTGACACATATTGCACAGTTTGAGTCTCTTCTTCTAATTCTTGTGTGAACTTGGTAGCTTTGTCCCCATCACCAAAACTAACATGTACTTTTGAAACTGCGGGAGCCCCCATTCCCAGCATGGCTAGATAAGATAATAGGGCAAAGGTCACCTGGAAAAACAAAAAAAAAATGCATGTAATAGGCACAATTTTCGGACTTAAACAATTTTGACAAACATTTTTGGCTTGTACTATGATGGACGGCTTCAAACGCCAACTCGCCCCTTTCGCAATTCATGCAACGGTATTTTCAATACCAGACAGTCTCTTTTCCCTAAACCGCGTGTTCAGGTTCCAGCCATAACAAATTCTGCGGACGACTTAAGCCGCCTTCCTTTACGACAAAGTCAATCATGTGAGACATTGCATCAAAATAGGATTCTCAGAACATTCATACAGGTGATGTTCTTCACAAAAGTCAAAGTTACATCGCGGCGTTGTAAATTGGAAAAATAAATCATTGAAAGCACTTTCTGTAGGTGCTCACGCGTCAAAAAAGAAAAATTACATGTACTTTTGACATACTTTTGTTAGCAACTCTCTCCAGAACAAAAATATTGAGAATGGAGGTTGCTTTCCCAAAAAGTTGCTTCGACAGAAATTATATTGTTGCTGGCCTTTCAACCCCCGCCTTCCTGGAGCTTGGAGAAGGCCAGAGGTGGAAAAGAAAGTTTGCTTCATTATTTTATTTCGGTGCGGAAGTCATACATGATGACGTGTACCAGCACGTCATTCGAGGATAACGCAATTTGTAACGCGGACGGAGGCTGAAATGACGACAAATGCTTCTGACACTCAAAAATTTCAAATAGTTGAAACTGACGCCCACATCATCTTATATTTCTTTACAAAAGCTCGTTCAAGGCTATTCCTTTGCTTTCACTGGCATTCGATCATGATAAGCCAGACAGAGCGAGATGCGTACCAATCATCGACACAATAAACTCTCATGAGTGTCTCTCTCGAAGATCGTGTAGAGTTACTACTCTGAGATTCTCTTTCTCGAACACGTGCAAGTAGGTCTATTCAATCTGATANCTTTCTCGAACACGTGCAAGTAGGTCTATTCAATCTGATAAGTGCTCTTCAGTGCGATTCAAATGATCAAAATAAGTTTCCTTGGAACAAAAATGAATAATTAATTTGCGACTTTATCCTGTTACCATGCCTTAGTTGGTCGAACTGAATGAAGGAGAAGGGCATATTGTAACTCGTGAAAATAATGCATAACGGATCGGATAAGTGCCATTCAGCAGAAACCCTGGCGATCAGTTTTGCGAATTTTATCTCATTTCGCAGCCAGGACGAAATCAATTCACATTGTGCACACTTGAACAGCATTGTAGTACTTTGTGACTGTTGTGAGCAGAATTCAAAGACCTTTCAAAAGCACAAATTGTTTACGCAACGAGCGGATCCTATTGCACTACGACTTCAGATCCTAATTTGGACTTTGGTTTTGTCTTGAGCGACTTCTCTGTCCTGAAATTTACATAGCAATTCTAAAATCCAATCAGTTTCGTCAGCGACCACCTCACAAATCTCATACGAAAAAATCCACCAGTCGAGCCTGTGAATCAACGGCAATAACTCACTCGACCAAATCTTGTCCTTTGCTTTAACGGCGAATTCGCTATCCCCCAGCACAAAACCCATTGTATTCTACTAAACTTGATTTGGGAAAGCAATAGATTTCTATCTGTTGCGGTTTGTTTACAAGTATTGACAAGGGAATTGGGCCTGCATGCAAACAGTCTTATCAAGACAACAAATAGAATCGTCCAGCTTATTCCAGTTCCACAGAATCAAGAGGTGGAACTAACAGTACTTTTGCATGCATGCTGGGACTCCATCGCCAAGTAGCACATGGGCTCTCCACCCTCAACCATCAGAATTGCTACAAGTGGCTTTGCCAGTTGAACGTGGAAAATGGCCCTGGAAAAACTTTGAGACATAAACATAAATCTGCTGGGTTCCACCGACAACTACGGCATTGGAAAGTGTTAATTCCCTCCTTGCCTTTTTTGCATATAATTTGCAACTTAACGGTAGTTTAGATACGGGCATGGAAACGGCAACCGGACGAAAGTTCCAGTACACTTGGTTCACATTCCAGTTCCAAAAAAGGCAATGATTTATTCAACCACTTGGCAGTATGAGTTGAGAGAACGTTATTCCGGGCCAAAAAAGGTCGGAAAAGTTTTCGCAAAATGCTTTCGCGGTAATCACTTGAAACATGTATGGGGTAGGAAGGAAGACATTTTATTCATTTGCTGTTACACTTTATAGTACAGTTGCAGTAAAGCCGGCAGATCTCTCCGTCTTTGTTATAAAGCACTCCCTTCCTTTACACCAGCCCAGTCTATGTTTCCAAATAGGGATC
The DNA here is from genome assembly GCA_009872375.1 of Sminthurides bifidus. Lineage (NCBI taxonomy): Eukaryota > Metazoa > Arthropoda > Collembola > Symphypleona > Sminthurididae > Sminthurides > Sminthurides bifidus. The sequence goes on along the minus strand of VRMD01001780.1, from coordinate 12,784 downwards.
CGTTTCCCCTCCAGCTAAGGTGACTGCGGCAATTTCATCTTCCCTGAATTCTCACTCCATAAGATTCTCACAGTCAGAAGTAAAAGTACCCATTCCATAATCTCCCACCGTTTGCGTTTGGGGCAACAGCAATATTATAGCTTTCTCATTCTCTCTCCCTTCCTTAGTACAAGCTATTGAAAAGAACTTTCTCCTGCTCAGGCTTCCTTAAAGTGCAGCTCTTCCAGATATTGCTACAAGTTTCAGTATTTGGCGACATTTGGCAAACAGATGTAGCCGCCAGGCTTGCATTATTACTTGTGTGCGTTGTACATTGTGTGTACTTCTATCACATTTTCTCCCTTCAGCAAACAGACCAAGGAAACTTGCAAACTTTCTGCTAACTCATTCTGTTCCAAATTCTAGCATCATTCAGTCACTGAAAGCACTGTAATTCCGTTACCAACTTCTCATGTCTTTTAGTTTCCACTGCGAGCCTTGTTCAAAGCTCAATAGCCTTTGACTTGTTAGCAACTCCCAAGCAAGCCTTGTCGCTAGAACTATCACGTCTAATGTCCGTAAAACTGTGCAACTCAAGTCTTTTGCTGGCTTTCGAAATGTTTAAAATAAACTCTGTAATCTCATCTCCCAGGACTTTTAGAGGCTTGAGTGTGCATGATGCTTGTTGAACCTTAGGGAAAACAAACTCGCACAGTTTCCCATTAAGCCTGTAGTAAACAATCCATTATTGTTTAGCTTTAAAACCCCTATCCTGGATTTATCAGCAAGAAGAAGATGAGTTGCCCTGAAATTTTCGTAGCTCCCCCTCCTTCTCCGTGTTCCTCAGCAACATTATCCGTAACGAGGACACGTTGACAAGTTGGCATTCAAACAATTTTCCTCTGAAGGAATAATTAACGTAACGAGGATAATATGACAGTGAAACAACTCTCTGTATGATTTTATAATTCTACAGCAAGTACACCAGCACGTGCCTTATAGTCAAACATTTGGAGTATACGAAGCGAAAAAAATTGTAGGAGCATTTCACATATTTTTGCCCGCCATTAATTAATTGTTGGCATGGCAATGCATCATTTTCCAGTCATGTAATTCATATCATTTCATTGTTATTATGTAACTTTGCCATCATCAAACGAGTGTTAACGAGCTCTAGGAAATCCTTGATAACTCATCCGTTCGCTTGTCTCGTATTGTGATTTACACAGTTTTCATTTCACATGCTACACACAATCTGACCTACCAAAATTTAATTTCCCCTAAATTTTCTGTCATATTCATAGCAAACATTAATTGCACTTGGGGATAAATTCAAGCTTCTCTTCTGCAAACTTCTTTCTGACTAAAGGGTGGACCTGGGCTGCTTCCAGCATTCAGCAGAAATGGAAGTACGTCAAGAAAAAGCACCAACTTTAAACTAAACATTAAAGGCAGAAATTCAAGTACCTCGCATGGCGTAGGAGTAGGAAGTGCTTTTGAAACGGAATCGCTCCTATGTGAAAAAATTTACAGACGCGAGCAAAAGTTAAAATAAAACAAAATTCTGAGAGACACGCGTCATTGCGGTTGTCTGCAACCTTGTAAGTATGGTACTCTTCTCCTGCTTGGGTAAAAGAGCTGTACAACACGGTATCATTCTTTCGGTACATTTAGCAAAAAAACATGTGTTTAGCAAACCAACGTCCACCAATCAAAATCAAGAGTCTCTTGATTTTAATTCGTGGATGTCGCACCTGGACCCTGTACTACTCCTTCCGCCTCTGATGAGCAACTTGAACATAATTGAGGGAACCATCTTAAACAAATCTATCATTTTTTGTCCCTTTTTTCAGTGAATTTTCGTTTGTTTTTACACAACTGTTGTGGTGACATGATTCTCGACTGCTCAGTCTGTGACTGGTAGTGAAAGGTGTTAGTGGCAGGGACCGTTTTTTGCACCACCACCGACTCGTGAATGTACATATGTACTTCACGTCGGAACAAGCACCAATACAGCGATTATTTTCAAACCCAGCTCCTTCACCCTTTCAAAAATTAAGGGGAAATCAAGCATGGAACTCCAACTAAACAAAGGAGATGCTAAAGTTTTGACCATGACAATTCACATTGGACGTCCCGGCGTCCTGGGACGCTTCAGTGTCATCTGATGCCTTCAAGAACGACCAATGGACCACAGACAACGGAAGACAAGGAAGGAATATCAGTTCTTTGAACAACAGAGTTAATATTTGGCTTGGACTGGTACACAACTTTACACAACCTTGGCAGATTGCCACACAATTCGCCCATGATGACCCACCGGCATTACGAATAAAACAATGGATGACTTGATTCTATCGTGCAAAAACTCCAAGACCCAAATTTCATCTCTATTCGCCAATCCCATCAACCGCCTGTCACATCAAGTGCAAACTGCAGCTCGAGCTTTGCAACGCCTGACTTTGTCCAAACTGAAACTCCAAGGTCGTAGCTCAGTGCATCCGTAATCTGTAACAATCATGCTAAGAGGTATTTACAGAGCATTTCGGTAGTACATGCAGCAAGTCCGTTCAAATCCTTTGCATTGCCTTCAAGCTCTGCACTGACCACCCAACCCTGTCAAATCAAAGTGTTGCAAAGGTAAATACTTGTGAGTTTGCATTTACATCAATGGCCAAGCTTCCGAATTTAGACTTGCCGATTGCACGTTGCATCCACGAGCCATTTTTGGCTCCCGATGCACAAATACACCAGCCTTGAATGACAGCATCTGCATTATCTTTTCGCCTTGTCAATCTTAAAGCCATGTTATTACACTGGCTATTCTTCCGTCCTGCGGTCTTAGACTATTACAAATCAGTTTGAGCTGAAGCTGATTAAAATGTCCGCTTCCTACCTCATGCTCCTATGCGATTGTTCACTTTCTCACAGAACTGCTCTCAGGGTGATAATTCATTACTACAAACGCTGAGCAACCGGTGTCATTGGCACTGTCTTACGTGGTCTGCACTAGGTGATACTATTATCAAAAGTTCCGTACGTTTTTGTCACATCCAACAACAAAAGAATCAAATGTCATTCAAATCCATTCCGTCGGTTAAACATCGGAAACGAAATCACAACGGAATGAGCCAGCAGCTATTTGGATTAAAAAGTGCACTTGGGGACAAGCAAGGACGACATACACGAAAGTCCCCAATCATGATGGCTGCTAGCTCATTTACCACGCCATATAAACCTGTGTTCAAGCAAGCCCTTGAAATTGCTGTCAATATTTGACTCATCAAGATCAGCATTTGTCACCTAATTTCAACGCCCAAGCTCAAGACCACTTTCATTTGTGAAATCGAGCCAGTGAATTGGGCGTGGATTCTCATGACGTGCACTTTTCATGCAACATATGCAGGGCCTGTCCAAACATAAAAGATCATGTCTGTGTAACAAATTCTCACGTTGCTATGACAACACATCAAACGAAGTGATCATAGTTTTCACCAATGCGTTCCGTTTATGTAACAATTTGGCACATACTGCTCGATTCAAATATGAACATCGACAGCTTAAATTGAATTTCTCACTCGTTCAGAATTTCATATACGACTGCACATCCTTTGAATGTCAACGGAGCTTGATAAATGCATTTCCTGTGAAACTGACCGAAATGTCGACTACTAAAAGGGCGGTGCAAAGTGACAAGTTGAGTAACTACGAGTTTGACTCAGGTATTCAATGATCTCTGAGTTCTTTTTGATCAAACTTTGAGACGACTTGAGATAGGTTTCGAGCATCCGTGTAATCGAGGTTCAAATGCCGATATGTAGCATTTAGATCACTGCCTCCATCAGCACATGTTCATTGGAGTACAAATCAAAGAAGGATAGGAGTCCTTTTTGAGCTGCTGATGAACATCTTCTGCAAACGGAGGTAGTAAATTTAGACGAGGCTCAAAGTACAGGCAAGTGTAACAAAGGATTTTACGCTGAAAGCGTCCACGATTCTCTGCTCATCTCTCACTTGTACGAATTTTCAAAGAACAGGGCAGAAGTGTAACCAATGTTGTTACCACGGTAAAAACTCCACGAGAACCTTTCGTTTACAAACAAAGCGCAAAAGTCACAAGAAACGGATCAGGTTTCATTTTCAATCCTCTCAGTCCTTTAGTCGTTTAGACAGAAAGCAGCAGTACATACTTGTAGTTCGAGACGAATTTCATCAAATGACACCTGACGTTTACTCCTTCATACACTTTTCTTCGTGACTTTCAGCATTGCTTCTATTACATTCATCCGTGAAAAGTTCCTTTAGATCGTCTGCGAGCATGGCCCCAATGAATCACTCCTTAACTGTACATCAGATACAGCAGGTATACTCTGCTTGTTAAATCACTCTTGGCTATTTCCTCGTCTGATAAATAATTTCAATTTGCAATTTAGGATCTGGTATGCAATTTTCCCCGAATGAAATGCATTTTCGTATGATCCAGAACTCTTGCTTTTAATTCAAGTACTAATGGAATGCAAAACTTCAAAGGGTTTTTCAAAACCCCGTCTATTCACTTGCGTCAAGCATGTAAAAATTTATTTGTGGAAACCACTTAGCAAAATGAAATTCCACTGTAATTTGCAAAATTGAATTCTCATCATGTCACAATTTCAAAACCTTTAGTCTTGAGTGGAGGAAATGACCGGCCTAGTCAAAACCTACATTAAAATGTCAAGGGTGGATCTGGTGGCGAGCTCCCAAAAGAAATCCACTTTGCAAAGAATGTGCAAAGCCGAGAACATTAAACCGTAAGGCTGCAGTGCAAACTCGCCTTCTTTTCTGTGTAAAATCACAAGTTTTCCTCTTACCTAGCCTACAAAATACTTTATACGCTACCTCCAAAATTCTCCGAACATTTTTTATCTTATCCTGAAATGATCATTACACATCCGATACAACTCTACTCAAGTTATTGTAAAGACCATCGAAGCCGGCCTTTCAGAAATTTCTTACCAGAAAGAAGTTCATTTTGAAAGAGGGCCGAGAAGTTCTTCTACAGGACCGTAGTAGATATGAAGATGAGTAAAAGGAACTGGATCCCGTGAAAGGTTTTAGCGACGGAATTCAAAAGACCAGAACATAACAACAGTAACTACTTGGCACAGATCCTCGGAACGAAGTAAAGGGTGACTTGCTTCAAACATATGACACTTGTTTCTGCCTCATTTTTCGATTCAAAAACTCGGCTGGATCCACTTCCGGGCTTAGGTCACCGATTAAAATTCCGATCAATCAGGCAGTTGTTTTTTTCACACTAATTTTAGACTTAAATTAGACCGATTGGATCCAACTTCCAATCACGGTTTTGTGAAATTACAAATCCAGCTGCTAAAACGGCCCACTCACAAGTTCACCTCCTCACTTGGATAATGGTGAAAAGAAAATGATTCGTGTGGGTTTCATTAAACTCTAAAAGTAGTGGCTTAGCCACCCGTCTGGGATAGCAACTATGGTAAGCGATCTCCGTTCAACAATGCATGGGGATTGTTAAAGTTGATCCAACCCTGCACTGGTGCGGATGAAACTCCAATTTTATCAGCATTTAGGGTTAAAGAGGTAAATGTAAAGCAAGTCTTATAGTTCGTAATCGTACATATCTGCAAATATTCAGGTATCAGCCGTCAGCAAGGTACCTCAAACAAAACGTTTGCTCCTGTACAGACGCCAGCAGGTCTCCCAGACAGCGTAGTTTGATCATGCTAAAGCTCTGGGCTAAACGTCTTGCCCCTTCGTGGCCAGCATTGTTTCGCGTAATACATGCTTCAGTTGGGTATTTGCATTTTGCAGCTTTGTAACGTTACATGGCTACTGGTCTCATCAGAGCGCGCAGTCACACAACTTCCTTCCACCACCGAAGATTCTACTTCGAGGCATGAGGAAGCAGCGAATTTGGGCAAAAACTTTAATGAAGTTATAAGGAATTTTTAATAGCTAAAATGTTAATAAAATTTTCAAATGTTTCAGAAATTGATTCAAGAGTTACTTTCTTAACGACGGGGTGAAATCACCTGTTAATCCTGTGGTAAGGTTGGGTTCCTATTTTTTCACCTAAAGACTCAAACGCCAACCACCGTTTCCCTCAAAAATCGTGTACTTGTTTGAAAGGATTGGAAATTTTCTTCTTTAACACAAGTAGAGTCGGCCGCACTAATCAGTTAGGGATGAATTCGTACCGTGTTCAATACTTCACGCCTGGGCCTGGCTTACACCAACTGTACATTGTGTTTGTTCTGCTCCCTGAGCCTTGTTTCTTTATTTCAGCGTTTACTTTAGCACTCGCTTCTCTTCGTGAAACACTCTCTTAACGCTTCAAGATGAGATAATGCTACCGAAATGATGCAGTTGTAAAACCAAGTCAGCAGTTCAGCAAATGAGTTTTTTTTCTATTAAAACAGACTGATCCTATGGTTTCTCAGCTTGAAATGAACAGCTACCTTTATTTGTTCAAAGCAAAGCTCAAACATGCATCCCTTGCATTTCCTTTGTTGCGGCATTTTTTCAATTCACCAGAGTCCTCTTCCTCCTCTACAAAAATAGACTTGCGAATCCTAGTGAGTTCCCACAACAATGAATTAATGGCTGTTCGTGATTCGTTGTTTTATGAGCGAGTCTAAAAGCAATATGTGGTTTCCATAAAATAATACGGACGGGATGCTGGCGCTTCATACTCACGCTTCTCTAATGGCGACATTTCGTTTGTCAATGTCTTGATGACAGTGGTTGATTCAAAAATCAATTGGAAATTAATAGAGCGGAAAAAACAGTTACAGGATGCATCCCTCCAACTAACGTTTCAAACTTTTCAATTCAATTCGTTCCTGTTGCGTAAACATCAACTAGCAGCTAACATCTAGGCGTTACTCTTCCTTGTGTGCAATCCCCGACATGCCTGTACTATCTGTATCTCTCACAACTGAAAGTGCATGTGACAAGTCAAGCAAAATTAATTAGACTGAAGATGAATTCCCATGAAACGGATTTCATTGTTTTCCACATAAGCCATATTCTTCGGCTCTGATCTCCTACTTGATATTGATATTGAGATAAAAATAAGTTTACTCTTAGCCCACACATTCATGGAACCTGGATTATGAGTTTGTACACACGATAAACTAACATCTACTTGCACTGAGGTTTGTTTCAATGGTCCAAACCCACGTGATTGAATGTTTCAGCTGTCTAGACTAGACCAGACTCCTACGAACTTGACCAGGTGCACGCGTAGCCTTCATTTCCGAGTTGAGTTTGCTATATCAATGAGACAAAGCCCGATGTTGGGCAATGCTGGGAAACAAAGAGTTAAGTAATAAGTAAGTATGACGATAAATTTCTTCTTTCTCCCCTTCATCTCATGTAAAATTCATTAGAAACGTGGTAAAATCCTAAGTGCATCGTTCACCGGTTCACTTCTCAGGTTTCCATGCTATTTGTCCCGGTTTACCAAAACAACATCAAGTCTAGTATCCGTGTTCGAAATGCGACGTATACCATTACGCTCCACGCTTTTCTGGATGAGACATGCCACACCAGCCGATTTTGTTAGCAGGTTAAACCGCCTTGATAACGATATTATAAAGCCTCACTAATGGAATGTAATAAGACCTCGGGCAAACGAAAGTTCAAAATAGCTTCAACTCGGTCTTCTCAGAGGGACTCCCTCGCAACGTGTTTCATCTGCATCCCGCTTCTTAGCCTAGGACCGTAGTTTATTATCGTGAATACGGAGATTGACATTTGCTTGAATCAATATTTCCCAGAACCACTTAGACTTGATGTCTCGAGCTGATTTTTACCAAATGGGCCAAGATCTTATCCATTTTTATGCACAAACTTAAATGCAAGAACATGAGAAGTGTCTTTAAATCCGCCTCTGTCACCTTTACCTTCAAGTAATGTGCCGGAAACGCTGGTAATATGAATTATCCATAATGTAATAAGGGTATGAGATGTGAAACCTTTTAAAGACTGAAACGCATTTGCAACTTTCACTTTCAAAATGTATCACCGTAGTTTTTATCGTAGCTGCATCTGAAACACAAGGTACCTCCTTAGAACGCACCGGGCGCGTGACCTGCCCTTCTTTTACTTCGGGCTGCAGTCCCATCCTCTCCCAACTCGTTTCCCAAGCTAACAAAATCCCGAGGAGAAAACTGACCCCAGCTTTCCCAGATGCTCAAAATTCAAATGGTTTTGTCTAAAACAAAGCCTTGAACTCACATCCAGCTTCCTGTCTATGCCTTCCACAGATTTTGAATGAAAGGCTCCAGGTTAGATTCTCACGCATGAGCTGATCTAAAAGGTATGATGTCAATCATTTCCTTCACAAAATGAATGAAAATAGTTTTGAGAGAATTTTCTTTGAGTATACATGACTCGACTCTCTCATCCGGTTGGCTACCTGCGATGTCCCCATGCTGAAGCTCAATGTGCTCCTTTCTGTTCTTTCACAGCTATTGTTTTAATTTATTGCCACCTCGACTCGTTAGCTCTGTTGGTGACACTCGGCTCTGGTGGTGACAGATCGCAGAAACCAGATTGAAACGACGTCCTTTTTCTCATTTAGGACTCGCAATTCCAAAAACTAAAGTAATTAGCAAGTTACAGTTGCCGAGGCCAACAGCATAATTGCTAGAAGGGGTCTGGCCTGGCCACGGTTTTAATCCTTTACTCATGCCGTATAGCTAAACTTGGCGTAAAGTTCAAGCGTGGGCAGCTGGTGCAATTTTGCGAATCACGCTACACCATTATTCTTCCTTTCAGAAACGACCCTACCGCCCTTAAGCGCTGCACTATCGACTTGGTTCATGTATATCAAGGAATTCAGCCGGTTTTAAAAATTACACAAGATTCCTTCACTTGCCTCCTCATGATTCAATTCCTTGGAATAAACGACCTTTCATCGCTTTTTTACCTTGTTTACGTACAGGGTCTTTTCACCTGCATCTGCATCTTACAAACCAATTAATACCAATCTGATGCAAGCACAAAGGTTGCTAAAGCAACTGCCTCGCACACTACCCTTTAGTCAAAATGGCGTGAAATCCCACCTGTTTATCTCACAGTTCCCTTTAAGGCCCTTTCCAAAGATAAAAACCCTGCAAGAATAAGGGTAATTCGCTTTGTCATTTTGCAATCCCTTTGCGCTTGCTTTTCCTTCACAAATGTTCACTCAACGCTTGTAACTACAGTCACTTCAAGGTTCATTCGTTACATGTAATTGATAAGTGAATCTTAACTCGGGTCTCACAGCCCTATTAAAACCTTTCTTTCAGACCAGCCTATTGTTTTCTTGATTAATAAACTTTTCGCTCTATAATTCATTTCCAGGCGTCTGTCACGCCATGACATACGACTGTATCTGTGACTCGGTACCCCAACTTGTTCGTATTACGCAATCGCTCTCAGAATCAACCAACTCGTGCAAATTCATCAGACGGATCGTGGACCGATTTGAATGTACTTGCCGTCATCTCTTTCATTTCCTCCTCTTTAGCGGTCTAAACCATGTTTTAGGAGAAGAGCTTTACCTCCTGCTCATTGCATTTCATGCTGTACCCTCAATTCTCATGAGATGAGACAAATCGTGAGCATGGCTTTCAAATATGACATGGCTTCAATAATAATCGAACTTGTTCTTCTCACCGTTCCTAATTCTTGATTAGTAAGATGCTCAAGTTCTCTAATTGTACCTATTTCAATCTCATAACTAGGTTAATTTACGACACAAAGATGATATCGATAAGCTGCTTGGAACAAAGATTACACAATCTGACAGAATGGATCTGATTTTGATAATTCTAATTGAGCACTTTGATGGTTTTAAGCTTCTTTGTTTATACTTTGTGAATCCTTCGTACTTAGAATGCGCATCGAATCACGTAACCCTCGGTTCAGAGTGAAAAAAGTAACGTGCAAGAAGCAATATCAACTCCATATTCGAGTTCAATCCAGAACAAAGTCATTATGTCACCATCGTGATTGGGTCTTTGCCGTGTGCTCCTGCTTTTCATCTGGTTTCTAACCAAGATGCTACGCCTGCTTGCACTTTGGCAAAAACGCTTAAAAAAGGGTGTTAAGAACGTGTTGAATCACACTAAGGAAATTTTCGGCTTCATTCATTCCGCGACCGCACAAAAGCATTTGGGAGTTTTCACTTTTATTTTTCAACAATAACTTTCGAAACACAAAGGAACAGGGTAGAATATGTCGTAAATTAATTAGTGCAGCTTAATGGCACTGTTCCGAAAGTTACTGTACGCATTAGCTTCCCCCCGTCGTTCATCTTCGCCTCATACAGCCCTGCATATTCTGCCTTGTGCATGGCCGACGTGTCTGACCTACTAAAATGAACTTGGAGTACGCTGCATGTACAGTTCCACTACGTCATCCCTTAACCACAGCATATTACGAAACTATAAATGCTCTCCTACCGTATCTGCATTGCCAACGTGATAAAAACACAAAAAATGTTATCTTTACACCAGCACGCGGCAGCATCCCCGCCTAGCAACGAAATGGTAACGGTAGCTGCGTCAAAGGAGGCAAACCGGGTACATCTAATCGGAATTTTTAAAAAACAAAGCTAATACACAATAGATAAGTACTTCAGATTTCCTAACTTCCCTGAATCGCTTCTTGCGTACAAGCCTCACGACCTGCGTCTTTACCTAATGTTTGTATCATGCCCTCTTAGAATATCTTTATTAGATGTAACTTAATTACAAATCAGAAGCACTTTTTCTACGATTAATGTCCTTCACAGTTAAATTAGAACTCGAAACGCAAAAGGTACATTCCATCTTGTTAATTATGACGAGACCGTACATCAAACTTTATTACGAGATTCAACCACTCATCAAGCGGTAAAGACCATCAAAGGTTAAAGGCAGCCGTCTGGGGGGCATTTGTAAGAGGTCTGTAACTCAAATTAGTGTAACACTACGTTACGTGAAATTACCACGATGTCATCACGCTGTGATAAATAAATGGGCCAAGCCTTACGCTGATCACTGCAAGAACATCCTCTGTCTGTCTTCTTCGAAAAGCCAAGAGCAAAGAACCGGTAGTCCCCACCTTGTGATCTTAAGAAACGCATAGATCGTGAAACGTTTTTCCAAGGATATTACGAAAGCTGTTAAGGGCAAAAGTCTGCATTTGTGCAACGCATGCGTCAAAAACTTTTTTAAACCTCCTCTATTTTCTGCTGTGCTTCAAGTATTCGTCCGTTTCGAATCATCTTTTACATAACAAGTATGAAATTAATATCCGACGCTAAATGCGAAACTAAAAGCGACGGGAAAAATCATATGATTAAACAAGTTCAAGGAATTTATCGGATATTATGTGTGCGTAGTTGTGTATCTCGGTAGGGGAAACGGGGAAAAGATTCAATATAGTGGCAATGAAATGAAGGAAATGTTTTCCCTTTGCAAACCCACTTATAGAAAAACCCGGTCCATAAGGAAATGACAATCCAGAAGTTCCCTGCTTCCCTTATCCCACCCAGCGAAATTGCCTGATTACATACGTGTCCTTGAAACAAAAATCAAAAGTGGTTAATGAATGTGGAAATGTTTGGGAAAATTGCCACGTCTCTATCAGTCAGACATTGCGGCATCCTAGCTGTTTCAGCAATACTGTGATGGACGGGAGGTTGCATGTGTTATATTGTGCTCATGTCGTATTCGATGAACTTGAGGACAGGAGGAAATGAAAGTCAGGATGTTGTTCCCTTTACTGCCTGTATGCTCGAATCCATTGGAAAAGTTGTAAAGGCAGCTTGTTTGCTAGGAATTTCAAATGTTGTAAATATTGAGATTCCAGTGACAGATGTGAAAAATAGTGTGGGATCTTCCCGACTTTACTCTGCTCATCTTTCTGGGAATATTGAATTTCTTATGAAATTATCATGCTCTCCTTGGCAAATTCACTGAGGCAAGGTGGAGAACACCTTCTGGTGGAGAAATGTGCCACGTCAACTTTTTCATGATTCAAGGTTCGTTGGTGAAAGCCAGTGCTAAATCCGAAGACGGAATGTCAGTCACGTAACTTCGTCTCGTACCTAATGGTTGTAGGACTGATACAATTTGTTCAACAAGTATCACCTTCATTTGATTTAGTGCTTCGTTGTCAGGCAAGAAAATGTTCCTGGTCCTGTTCTAAGAAATGAGCATGTCCTCCAGCTCCTCTTGTCCTCGTCCTTTCTTCCAGTGATCATTCGAGCCGAATAATTCAAGTACCAATTCCAAACACGATGGCAGCAAGTCCTGAATTCTTGAATTTTTTTCTGTAGCATTCTTCTATAGTATCATAGGCCGACAATTCTTCAGTATCGTAACTCGATATGAAATCAAGAGAAGAATTGAATACAGCAGAGGAAGATATGCTGAAAGACCTCCTAATAAATCAATAGGTTTTCAGAATTAACTCATGATTCCTGAAGAGGATGAAATGCAGCACTGGTATTCAAAACTCAAAGGCTTAAAAAATTCCTCAATAAGTTTACAAAATAAACTCAACGATTTGAAAAAAATGACGGGTTGTGCCTGGCAAACTGACAACCAATGGCACGCTTCTTTCAAGAAGGAAAATGGTTACATGACAAGATTACAGATGAACTCCATAAAGTCCGGAATCCAGCCTATCGTACTATAAAATTTTTAGACGCAGTAGAAAGTCTGGGGCAGAATTTTCTTCTGGAAGAGCAAAGTTTTGCTCTTTATAAAACTTGTCAGTATACAAAACAAAACTCCCACGGTGTATG